>JBBPKO010000252.1:0-36312 GCA_038089295.1 Xerocomus amazonicus
AAATAGTTAGTTAGTATATAAAGCCCAAGGAACTTGACCAGGGGACTCCCCAGTCAAGTTCTCTTGGAGTTCTCCCTCTGGTAGGAGGCCCCACAGCAAGATAGACTCAGTTTTCTTTCCCCCTCTTCGCATTTTTCACCATCTAAAGGCCCTCTCTCCTTAGATCTCCAATATCAGGCTTATCAGGCTTGGTATAGAGGTTAGAGGTGTTTCAGTAAGCAACTTGTTCCTGTTGTTTGGTTTTCCGGGAGAAAGCAGCATTAGCCAGCTTTACTATCCAACCAGTCTGAGAGCGACAGGTATTGGGATCAGATCCCCAGTCTGAGTCAGCATGGCCAATTAAGCCTGCTTGAGAAGTACCATCAAAGATTAAGGTGTAATGCCTAGTTCCATTAAGGTACTAGCATATATATCTAGCCTTATTGAGATGCTCTTGGCTAGGGTTGGTGCTTTGCTTAGCCAGGGCAGTTACAGGATATGCTATATCTGGTCTAGTACCCAATGTTAGATATAAGAGTGATCTAATCACCATTTTGAAGGTAGATCTTATCTGCAGATCTACTTCACCTTTATGAAAGAGAGGGTAATATCTCTTGGGCAATGGGGTGGGTGCCATTTTGGCATTGATCATTCCACAGCGTTCAACAACTTTTAGGAGATAATCGCATTGATCAATTAAGATACTATGTTCTGATCATCAGATTTGCATATGGAGAAATTCCTAGACAGGACCTAAATCCCAACATTCCCACTTCTTCATGAATAAGCCCTTAATCTCATCAACAATGGCTTTAGAAGGACTACAGAACATTGCATCATCTATATAGATAATAGCAATAATGGTCCCATTTCTCTGATAGAGAAATAGTCTAGCATCTGATCTCAATCAATTGAAGCCGAGATCTTTCATGGACTCATTTAGAGTTTCCCACCAGGTGTTATGGTTTTTCTATGGTTTTTCTCTTTCTTTCCTGATTCTTCAGTTACACCCATATGTTTCCCTTTCTACTCCAGTGGACACTATCCCTTTTCTAGACAGATCTTCTATCTTGCCTCATTTCCCCTTATCAGATCTCTAGTCGATTGCTACCTCCCCATTCCCCAGTAGATCGTTATCCATCCCCCAATGGATCGTTATCACCCACTGATTTCCATAGATAATGCTTAGTCAGGATGGTCTGTGCACCATGGAGAGTAGTATAAATACCTTAGCACATGTACCAGTATCTCTAAGCTAGTTCTATGCAATCCTACATCATTCTAGTCTTGCCCTCATCGCTAAGGATTCCTTTCCAAAGCCTTGAGTAGTATCTTTTTGACTCTTGTCTTAAAGGTACTCAAAGCATAACAAAAGAACTAGCTTCTTCCTTGCTGGAAGTTATCAAATGCCAGCATTCCACCCACATTCCGTCCACCTTCGTCAAGTAGTGATGACGACAGTTCCGCTACTCACTCTCACTTCTCCCCTTACCTTTCACTGTCTCCTATCCACAAAGATGATCCTCTCCCAACCAAGGAAGAGATCTCCCCTCTTGAAATCACCCCCCTTCCCATACCACCACCACCTCTCCCTCTTCCCCCTATGGAAGAAGCTCTTGACCTCTCCGCTGTTGCATGTCCTACTGAATTGAAGGCCAGTCTACCCAGTGACTTCTCTGGTGACTCGCAAGATGTACCACACTGGGGAATGGCCATGACAGCCTTTTTCACTCTGAACCTGGACGTTTATGATATGAATGGAAAGAAGATGCTTGTAGCATTAAGCAAGATGACCAAAGGCTGAGGACAGGCCTTCGTAGAAAAGTGGTACCACCAGCTTGGCAATGCAGTATTCTCTGCCAGGCAGAAGACATATGAGAATATGATGGATGACTTCCACAAGACATTTTATCTATTCAACTACAAGGATATGGCCCGAAGAAAAATACAGGATACTATACAAAACCTCTGAGAGAAGGACGGTTTCCAGAATTATATCACCAATTTCCAATTGCACACCGCACGATCAGGAGTGACTGACCAGAATACCCTCATTGATGCCTTCGCTTGAGGATTAGATCCTCATCTCTCCCAGATGATCCTTTCTTCCGCCACAGTTCCAGATACTCTCAAAGGATGGATGACCAACATCTCTAAATTTCATGCTCAGCAACAATGTATTGCTGATCTTCATTGAGGAGGAACTTTGGCTGCTCATCGAAGGGATCCAAATGCGATGGAAGTCGACACCATCACCCTTTCCCCAGCAAACCATGCAAAACACCTTCAAGAAAATCGCTGTTTTATTTGCCACAAGATCGGCTGCTGGATGGGAAAACATCAAGGAGACATGAGGAACCCTATCCCCTCCCATTCATCATTCCGACCCACCATAGGAGGATCCTCCCACCCACCCTCCTCACTCCACTTTCTCTCGACCCCTACCGACCCCCCCAATCCAGACTCATTCAAACATATGAATGGCAACCACTGAGCTCATGGAATATATCTCTTCCCTTGTTGAGAAAGGGAACACTCCAGTAAACATCCAAATGGCCCTAAAGGCAATGTATGACAGGGAACAAAAGGACCCCCAAGCAATGGACATAGCCCGGATGACAGTCCAGGGTTTTTAAAGAGGAGGAAAGATCAGTCAATGTCTTCCCCTCCTTCCTCCAAAGTAGCAGCAGCAATGTACACTAGCACAACTAATGAAATGCTATGCGAATCCCCCTTTCCCTTTCTGCTGCAACTAAGAAAATCAACCTCTTTGCTCTGGTGGACAGCGGAGCCTCAGGAAACTTCATTGATGAAAAATATGCCCAATGACTTCACCTCCCACTCTTACTGCTCCTTCCCCCTCTCCGAGTTAACAATGTAGATGGAAGTAGAAATGGGGGGGGTTCTATCCAATGGAAAGCGTAAATCCATTTGACATTCCAGGATGTCACCTGGACAGAAGAACTTCTCATGATGAGTCTAGGGAAGGAACAAATCATTCTGGGCTTTCCCTGGTTGCAACAAATGAATCCTATCATTGATTGGAGAACAAACACGATTCAACTCCCATCTCTGATCACCAATGAAACCGATGATCCTCCTCTGACACTCCAATTCCTTTCTACCTCTCCTAATGCCAAAATTGCTCATCAACTTGCTTGTCGAGAATGGCTGAAAAGACAAAACGAGACTATCGCTAAAACCACTATTGCTATGGATCTCGCCCAAAAGAGCGACAAGGTGGAACAAACTCTCCCCCCATTTATAGCCACTTATCATGACATCTTCTCTGAACTGACTAAAGGAACTTTGCCCCCATCCAGACCATTTGATCATTCCATAACTCTTTTCTCAGATTTTGTCCCACAGGTAGCGAAAACTTATCAGCTCAACCCTCAAGAGATGATTGCATGTTAGAGATTCCTTAATGAAAATCTCCGCACAGGACAGATTACCCCTTTGCAGTCGCCACAAGCGTCCCCTTTCTTCTTCATCCCCAAGAAGACTGGCGATTTATGACCATGTCAGGATTATTGATATCTAAATGAACATACAGTCAAAAATGCTTACCCTCTTTCTCTTATCCCTGACCTTATCGACAAGCTCCATGGGTCACGAATCTTCACGAAGATGGACATCCGATGGGGTTATAACAATGTACTCATCAAACCTGAAGATCGATGGAAAGCTGCTTTTATCACTCCCTTCGGCCTGTTTGAACCGACAGTCATGTTCTTCAGCCTTTGCAATTCTCCTGCCACCTTTCAAGCCCTAATGAACCATCTCTTCTGTGATTATTTGGCATAGAGATGGCTCATCATCTACATGGATGACATCCTAATCCATTCCACCAAATTAGAGATCCATTGTCTTCACACCCATCTTGTTCTCAACTGTTTACAAGAACACTCCCTCTTCCTTAAACTGTCAAAATGTACCTTTGATGTTTTGACAATTGAATACCTCAGGCTGATCATTACACATAACTTGGTAAGTATGGATCTGGTAAAAGTTGCTGCTATTACTGAATGGTCCCTCTAATGACGGTGAGGGGAGTCCGATCATTCCTTGGCTTTTGCAACTTCTATCACAAGTTTATTCCCAGCTTTCCTCATCTCACTACACCCCTCCACACTCTCACTCGCATTTCTCACCCTTGGATTTGGACCCCTCACTGTCAGCATGCCTTTGATGAGTTGAAACACCTCTTTACTACCTCTCCAGTTCTTCTCCTCCCTGATCTCTCTGCTCCCTTCTTCATCATGACTGATGCTTCCCTCCTTGCCACCGGAGGGGTACTCATGCAGAAGGATGTCAACAGGGACCTCCATCCATGTGCTTACCTCTCTCACATGCTCTCCCCCACTGAGCATAATTATGATATCTATGATCGTGAACTCCTCGTGGTCATTTATGCCCTCAATGAATGGAAACATTATCTTTGTGGGACAGGCCTTCCAGTAATGGTATTTACTGATCATAAGAACCTTTCCTATTTCAAACAACCCCAGCGGCTCTCTCATTGTCAGGCTCGCTGGATGTTATTCCTTCAGGACTTTGATCTTCATTTTTCCATCCAACCCAGATCTGCGATGGGACCTGCTGATGCCCTCTCTCACTCTTCCTCCCCCTCTGCTGCCTCTGCCGATAATGTGGACATCACCCTTCTGCCCCCTAATCTCTTCATCAACCTCATTGATGCAGCCCTCTATGCTAAGATCTCTCTTTCCTCTCCTTCTGACCCTCTGGTCCTCTCTGCCCTCGAGCACATGTGTGAGGGTTCCCCCCTTTTCCCTCGTTCCTCTTTCCTTGATTGGTCTTTTCATGATGGTCTCCTCTATTTTCGTTCTTGTCTCTATGTCTCTCCTTCCTCTTGTCACAATCTTGTTTCCTCTGTCCATTCTTCTCCAGCCAGGGGTCACAGCAGTCAATTCCACACTCTTGCCATTCTTCAGTGTGATTTCTGATGGCCTGGCATGTCAACCTTCATCCGCAACTTTGTCTCTGGTTGTCTCCTTTGCCAATCATCCAAACCACTCACCTCCCTGCTCGTCCCACCTCTTTCGCCTCTCTCTTCCTCCATGACCCATCCCTTCCAGCAGCTCTCCATGGATCTTATCTCTGGCCTTCCCCCCGTCGGCCCCCTCGATGCTGTCCTGGTTGTGGTCAACCATGGGTGATTTTCATCCCATGCTCTAAATCAATCAATGCTGCTGGAGTCGCTGCCCTCTTTTTTCGACATATCTTCCCCCATTTCGGCCTTTATGATCAGCTCATATCTGACTGAGGTCCATAATTTGCCTCGGCCTTTGCTCGGGAATTGGCCTGCTTACTCCAATACGATGTCACATTATCCTCCGCTTATCATCCCCAGACTGACAGGGAAACTGAACGTGTCAACCAAGAATTGGAAACATATCTGCGTCTATTCTGTAGCAATGAACCAACTACTTGGCCCGATTTCCTTCCTTTCACTCAATTCCATCACAATTCCTCCATCCATTCTTCCACCAAATGTTCCCCCTTTTCCCTTCTCTTGGGATATGAACCATGGGCATACTCAACTCTGGGAAAGACCTTCCTTCCTGCCTTGACTGATTGATTAAACACTTTGAACAAAGCACGTCTGGAAGCATTGGCAGCACATGAATTGTCACGCCAAATGATGCAGGCGAGAATCTGCAGCAAGTTCTGCCCGTGGAAGGTAGGAGATAAGGTGTGGTTGAAGGCCACTAATCTCCACCGCAGTATGCCCTGGAAGAAATTAAACCTGCTGCGAGAAGGCCTTTTTGTCATCACTCAAGTAATTTCCCCTGTGGTGTATCAGCTGAAACTTCCTCCAACGTGGAAGGTTCACAATGTCTTCCATGCTTCTCTTTTTTCCACCTTCTGCAGCACCCCTGAGTTTGGAACTCTGATGCTTTGCCCACCAGCGGAAATTATTAATGAAGAGGAAGAATGGGAGATAGAATGCATCATATGGCATAAAGGAGAAAAGAACCGATGAAAATATCTAATCAAGTGGAAGGGATACTCCCATGCTGAAAATACATGGGAACCAGAGAAGAATTTGGCTGGCACACAGGCCACCCTCCTCACTTATAAACGGCGTCATTCCCTCTGACCATGGTAGCCCTCTTTCTACTATCATGCCAGCCATCTGCAACAACTTTGCTGAATCTGACTCCTCCACCACTCTTTCCATCCCCGACAACTTCCCCATCTATTCCAACCATCTTCTCTGCTTCCCTCGTCATCTACTATATGCCACTATCCTGTAGAGTGCCCCTCTCATCCTCGAAATCACCAATCACCTGCTCACCAACAAAGCCCTCATTGAGGGATGTATGCTTTACCTTACATATTCCACCCTTTGTCTTTTATTGAACTCTGCTACCCCTCGAGATCGCCCATTCGTCCTCACTGCTGAGGGTAGCATTTGTATCGCCCAAGCATGAATCCAGACTCTGGATCTACTCTATTGCCTCTGTTTAGAGAACATCATAGATTCCCTACCGTATGATCCTATTTTGCAGATCATGTTGCCCCTCATTAGAACCCTCCATCCACATACTCTCGCCACCTATCTCGCTGGTGGTGGTAACCTCCGAACCCCCTCTCGATCTGCCTCTCCTAGTCCACCCCCATTATATCGGCCAATGCCCACTCCATCTACACCTTCCACTCCACCTACTTCCCCAAATGATTCCCCTCCAGGCCTTCTTCCCATTCCTGAAGAAACGCCTTCTCTGCCTCCTTGCCACCCATCCCCATCCACTTCTCTTCCTAGACAATGACAGAGACAAACAGTATTATCTTTCGGTCTCCCATCATCCATCATTTGCTGACAAACCTATCACTCCCTCTGAACCAACGGGCACTGCTGCCAACCCAATTGACATGGACCAGGGCAAACCACCATTCCTCCCTCTTAACCCCCCTACTAGCAGATGGCAAACTTTCTGTATCTGGTGCGGCGACTATGACACTCACCTCAGCATTCACTGCCCAAATTACATGTGTCCTAGCTGCACTCATCGTGCACCAGGTCATTCTCTTCACAACTGTCCCTCCACCACTTGCCCCACTTGTCACCTCTCCCATGGGACCGCCCCCTGTAGTACCCTTTGTTCCTTCTGTCACCAAGTGTACAGGGCAGACCCATGTCCCACTCCTTAATGTACTGAGTGTGAGGGAATTCACTGTGGCGATCCTTGCCCTACTATGGAATGTTACTGCCGGGGCAGACAGCTGATGAAGATTTATATGAACTGACTCCACTTCCTGTGGACGACTATATGGAGCGAGACGAACATTGGGCAGGTAAACATTAAGCCAGGTGGCTTAAGTCTAAATGTGGACCTTATGTTATGGTTTTTCTATGGTTTTTCTCTTTCTTTCCCGATTCTTCAGTTACACTCATATGTTTCCCTTTCTACTCCAGCGGATGCTATCCCTTTTCTAGGCAGATCTTCTATCTTGCCTCATTTCCCCTTATCAGATCTCTAGTCGATTGCTACCTCCCCATTCCCCAGTAGATCGTTATCCATCCCCCAACAGATCGTTATCACCCACTGATTTCCATAGATAACACTTAGTCAGGATGGTCTGTACACCATGGGGAGTAGTATAAATACCTTAGCACATGTACCAGTATCTCTAAGCTAGTTCTATGCAATCCTACATCGTTCTAGTCTTGTCCTCATTGCTAAGGATTCCTTTCCAAAGCCTTGAGTAGTATCTTTTTGACTCTTGTCTTAAAGGTACTTGAAGTGTAACACCAGGCTAGTCCAGCTTGTTTTAACCTATATAGGGCATGGCATAATCGAAGCACCATGTGTTTCTTGCCAGGGACTATGAAGCCTTGGAGTTGCCTCATGTAAATTTCTTCATTAAGCTTTCCATATAGGTAAGCACTTCAGACATTGAGAGCCTCAATGTGCTAGTTTTCTAGAGCAGTGAGTGCCAGCATCAGCCAGACTGTCTCAAACCAAACAACCGGAGAGAAGATTTGGTCAAAGTCTACACCTTTGACCTGAGAAAAGCCCTTTGCCACCAATCAGGCATGTTTATGACTGTCGGGTTTTATGTCAAATACCTAGTGGTTATCTATGACCTTCTACCCTTTAGGCAGTTCGACAAGTTCAAAAGCTTTTTGCTCTTTGAGCATATCTAGCTCACGTTGACATGCAGCCTTCCACTCCTCTTGTGCTACAGCTGGTAGTGTGGAGATGTCCTTATATGTCCATTCTTGATGTGGTTTAGACTCTGCAGAAGTCTTGCCATGTGGTATTGCCTTTGACATTAAAAGTGTGAATAAACTGGCTCCCTCTTCCCAGTATAGCCAGTGGAGATCTTGATCACTGGGTTGATTGGAAACATTACCAGGCACATTTGATGGAGCTGGTTCCAGACGGGATGATGGTCTGCATTCATCAACAATGTCATGCCATCACAAAGGGCAATCCACATCCTTCTGCTACTCTATAGAGTGTTTATCCCTATAGACATTGTTGGGCCAGTGAGGCACATGACACTTGTGCTGTGAGTGGTGAGGGGCAGGTGGGGCAGCTGGCAGCCCAGGTCTGGGGGTCCTAGGGGGCATCACCGGAGCCTGTGGGACCAGGCTAGGTGTTTGACAGATAGAGACTGGAGAGGGTGGTGCTCGAGCAGGTCGATCTAGGTGATTGTCATCCAAGGAGAGAGGTGACAAAGGGCACTCTTCCAGCTCTACTCAGATGGTAGGCCGATGTGGGGCATGTGGAGTATGGTCCTTACTCTTGCAGTGTGGCATTAGAGTTTCATCAAAAACAGCATGCACAGAGGTGTAAATTACATTGGACTTCCTTATAAAAATATAATTGGAAGTCATACCAGGAGTAGTACCCAAATGAAGCATTAACTCAGCTCTAGGAGCAAGCTTATTGTCACGGGTCTCAGCAGGGATGTGGACATAAGCCACACATCCCCACACTTGGAGATGACTAATGTCAGGAAGTCGTCCATGGAGAAGCTCAAATAGCATTCAGCTGTTGAGACACTGCATAGGCATGCAATTGTAAAGGTGATTGGCATGTAGGAAAGAGAATTCCCACCAACTATCGGGTACATAGGCATTATGCATAGCAATTCCAATTTCTCCAAAATAGTTCTCATAAGCCGTTTGGCTCTGCCACTTTGCATAGGAGTATGAGGGGTGGATTGGTAAATCACAATCCCCTGCTTCTTGAGCATTTGGTCAAATGTGGTGGATTTGTATTTTCCCCCAGCATCCGACATCCATCCCTTGACTTTTGTCTTAAAATGGGTGTTTACTAGTTTAAGAAAGTGGCAGGTACAAGCCAACACCTCATTCTTAGTGTACATTAAGGTAACCCAGGAGAAGGATGAATAATCATCCAAAAAGGTAATTGTGTATTTGAATTTGTGATATGAATCAAGGGGAAAGACTTTGAGATCTGAATGGATTAACTCAAAGGCATGGGTAGTGTAGCGCTCATTAGGAGGGAAACTCCAATTGGGCATTTTGCCTTTGATATATCCAGGGCATACTGGGACCTCTGATGGGATTTTAACATCATCTGGGAAGCTAAGGATGTGCTTCTTCATCCAATAGAGAGCATCTTTAGCCAGATGGCCAAAATGTTTATGTAAGATATCATAGATAATAATGAAGATACAGTCATTGTGTCTGTCTTTAAGGGGTAATGTGTTATGGGGCTACTTCCTTGGGATGGAAAGACATCAACAATGATTGTCTTGGATGCGACTTAACTACATCCCGGGATTGGAGGTCTTCAGATGGTGTATTCCAAAGGGGATCTCAGAGAATAGGTTCCGGGATGGAGGTTGTGGATGACGGGATCTAAGGGAACAATAAAGGAAGATAGTATTGAGTTAGGTTCCTAAGCCTAACCCTGTAAAGGTGAGAATACAGATGAGGGACATTCCCCTCATGTATGTATGTACTTATACTATAGGTAATGGTGTACAGACCATGCTATGTATATACATATATGGTAATAGTCCATAACCCTGGGTCAAGGGTTGTATGGGAACAGTCATCCGTGAGAAGAGAAGCAGCCATGCTGGGTAAGGAAGCATGCTGCAGAAGAAGAGAAGTACAGCTATGCAGCAGAGAATCATGAAGAAGCATGCTGTGCAGAAGAGAACCATATGGAAGGAAGAACAGGAATGGCCCATGGTGGAATAGGGCAAAAGGATATTGCCAGGGTGAAGGGTAATACTACAATAGGACATGGGGCAAGGGCTTACTGGTCTGGGATATGAAGCACAAGGCACAAGATGGAGGAAATGTATAGGGGTCCTGCTGTAAGGACTGTCAAGTGGATGAGGGGAATGGCTAGGAAGGTATAGGTGACTACCAGTAGGGTGGGGTGTATGAAGGATAGGGTGAAGATGATGAATGTTAAACAATAAAGCATACTGAGAATGACTACTCAGTGTAATGCTACAGAGAATTGTAACATTAGCTCTGTCTTTAGATTTCAAGCACCAGCTCGAAAAACCCTAAAGAAAAACCAAAACCCTAGAGAGGAGAGTCATCAGGGAGACAGACGAACTCGATTTCAACTTTGTCAAGGAGGTCCTGTACTTTGGTGAACGTGGGAGGGTTTGAGGAGCCAAAGACAGCCTAGAGGGATCATTGGCATGTGAGCATGTATTCATAGAAGGTGCAGGCAATGAGAGACATTTCCAAATGGGGAATGAGGGGAGGGCACCAAGCCCGAACTGAGGGGAGAGATTCAAAATGTGAAGGTGCTGGAGGAAAATAGGAGTTGTCTGGAGTAGGACAGACATGCCCTATCCATAGGGTGTCCAGAGTGATCGTGGTTTGAGCAAAGAAAATCTCCAAACAGTGGGGGCAACTACGAACTCGTTGAACGCGGTTCCAGTGGCGAACACAAATCATTGTGAAGAAGTTGTAGGGATTAAGGTCTTGGGGGAAGGTCATGTGTGCTAGAAGTTCGAGGATGGTAGAGGGGAAGTGATGGTTGATGCAGGAGTGGACATAGGGGTGAGTGACGGCAAAAGACATGATGTGTGATGCTGATGCTGTCAATCCATAGGGATCCTTATAAACCATCGGGGAAGAGGTGGGAAAAGAAGGCAACTGGTGTCTATATGGGAGAAGCCAATACAGCAGTCTGGGATAAAGAGAGATGGAGATCTTGAAAGAAGTCTGCTTGTCAAGGCGGAAGGTGGGTATCCTATGGATCAGGAGTGCCGTGCTTCTATCAGTAGAGGCCATCAATGCAGGGGTAGAAGAGAAGGTCAGATATAAGAGGCTGGAAGAGGGGATTCCGGGGTAGAGGCGATTCTCAGGCCATACCTCAAGGCCAGGGGGGAGGAGAAAGGAAGCAGGTTTACTTCATGCAGGAAGGCTAACCAGAGAGTTCATATGAGACAGGTTTGCCAGACCTGGGATGAATGAGAGAGGGGGAGGATGGGTGGAGAGATAGAGCGAAGGGTGCCAACCTTGCTCAACCTCCAATGAGAGAACCATGGGCTAACCATACCCACATGAGCAGTTAAGCCTGAGGCAGTTTAACGACCTATCCAGGTTTTATGGTTATTTAATTTTGGATTATAACCACTCACTTCTAAGGTGTGAACGGGGGTATGGGGAACTCCAACCCAGGAGTGACAGTTTAATGACATGACGGTTGTTCCATGACAGGGGGGGAGGAGGAGCACAGTTTAAGGTCATGCTGGACCCACGGTTTTCTTTGTTTTCTTTCTTTTTGTAGGACTATTAGTAGTTTTATGCCATGCTGAGGGCTATACTAGTTTAACGTCATTTTGGACGTGTCACAGCTTAAGAGAAAAGGAAGCTAGTTTAACATCATTGCAGATGTATCTAGAAATACACATTCAGAAAGAATAAGATTCAAGGGGAGAAAACAAGGAAGGAGGAAGATGGGGGGAGCAGTGGGTCATTGGGAAGCAGACAAACAGAGGAAGTTACCCCCTAGATAAGACTAGAGGCACCGATGATGGGAATGACTGAAAACCTCCTAGAAGACCCCAATGGAGGATGACAGAGAGAAGGGCAATGAGAAAAGGCAAGTGGAAGGGGAGGGGATCCAGTGTGAACAAATGAGAGCTGGGACAGATGGAGGTAGAGATGGCAGAACCAGGTCCATAAACCATGGACTTGAGAGGCTGGTCATGGAAGGAAAGACTAGGGGAGACAGAGAGAGAGGGGGAATGCCAAGGATGCAAAGGAGACAAGGGGAGTGTGGAGGGGAAAAAGAAAGGGCAGGGGAGGAGCAAGGGGTGGGCAACAAGGGAAGGTCAGAGAAAAAAAGGAAGGCATAGCAGCAATCCTTGCAAGAGAGGCAGCAAAGAGCAAGATCGGCAAGATATGTGTCAAACTTATCAGTGGGGAAAGGAGATGGGGGGGTGGTGGAGAATGGCAAGAGACTAGAAAGGAAGGCATCGTCATTGGCGGCATTGGCCCAAGAAAGGCGAGAGGGCATAACCAGGTCCAATTGCAGGGAAGGGCAAGAAAGGGCAGGAGAAGGGCAGCAAGAGGCCAATAGGGAGGCGGCTGGCAAGGGGGCAACTGAAGGTGGGAGAGAAACAATGTGAGGGGAAAGGATCGGAGACTGCAGAGGAGCGAGTGGGGTATCCAACAGAGATGGGGAGGGAGAAGCAACGAGGACAGAGCAGATTGCAGCAAGTCTGGTCAAAGCGAGACGAGGGCGGCATGGGATGGCGGTGTGGGATGGCGGTGTGAATGGCTCGCAAGTGAGCAAGCCAATGGGGGGACAGCAGGTCACCAGAGGTCAATGCTTCAGCAAGGGAGGACAGCTCCGAGAGAAGGGAGACATTCACAAGGTCCTGCACAAAGAGAGACAGAGGAGGAAAGGCAGTCATGCCAATAGTGAGGGGAGAATGCATACCAAGGGCAAGGCCGCCGAGAATGAGGAGGGAAGAAGGAAGAGATGGAGAGGGGATGACATCGATAAGAGGTGACCCTACTGAAGAAGAAAGGGAGGAAGGAGAAGGAGGAGGGGCCACATCAATGTCAAGGGGAGATGCCAAGAGAGAAAGGGTAGTTTGGACAGTGACTTTGATATATTTCTTAGGAGGAACACATGCAGGAGGGGAAAGAGGAGGGGCAGAGGGAAGAAAGGTGGCACACCATGAAGGGGATGGCATCACAAACGGGACTGGGTCCATGGGCAGTGGAGGAGAGGGGAGGACAGCATTGGTGCTCCAGAGCTAGAGACAAGGGTAGCATTCATCAAAGGTGATGTGTGGTGACGTCATTGGGCGGACTGGTTGATGAACGATGGTTCGATGAATATGAGCGATTTGCTCACAAGAAGGGTAGGGAGAGGATGGGGTCAGTTGCTATGCCAATGGAGGGGGGAGGGTTGGATGCCAAGGAAAGGAGAAGGGATGGAATGTGAGATGAAGGCTGATTATTTGTTGTTGCTGCTCATGAAACATAGATGCTGCAGTGCACCATGCAGTGAGAGTGGTAGAAACCATTGGCATAGAAAGAATCATATGAGTGAGCTCTGGGTCAAGCCCAGTGGCAAATGAATCTATCAGAGAGGAATCATCTTGTTTCTCCAATTGCATGGCAAGAAGCTGAAAAGAGGATAAGTAGAGGGAGAAACCCTCTGGTTTTGTTAGGTCGTGGCAAAGATGCTTAAGTTTTCTTTGAGCTTCCTCTCTTACATTGAATGGGAAGAATGTCTTTCAAAAGTCTTCCTTGATCACCTGGTAAACGTGCCTGCAGTATTCTTCTCTCTTGTCCTGGATAACGTGATACCATTGTTCTGTGAAGGCAGGTCCTCTTCCTTTTGTCATTTTGTTTAGGAAGACAAGACTTTTTGTGGTATCGTCATACAACCCTTCATTTAAGGCAAAATGGCCATCCATCTGGATAGGCCAAACTATTGCATCGTTGGCTAGGCCAGAAAAGTCATTGGGGAGAGCAGCCATCAATTCTTTGTCTTCTTCATTGGTGCTAGTTCTTGGATGAACGGGGGATTCTGGCCTTCCTTCTTCCATAGGAGACGGTAATAGGGTTGAATTGTCATTTGATGACGATTGGGAAGAAGAAGAGTCTGATACTTTGGTTGGTTCCGTTGACAGAAGGAACATTGGAGAGTCTGGAGTGGTCAGGAGCTCCTGCGATGGTCGGAAAGGGGAAGGAGGGATGAGCGGTAGTGGTGGTAATTCAAAATTGGAAGGGGCAGTATATCGTCTAGAGGTGACACTATATAGTTCTGACACTCTGAGGGTTGTTGGTCTTCTGGCATAGGATGGCTCTATCGTAGCTAACTCTGGTATTTCAGCTGCATGTGCTTGTTGTTCCTATTGTAACTGATGATATGCTCATTCAAGAGCAGAAGTTGTTGGGTGAGATACACTCACTTCTTCTTGTTGGAGAGTTAGTGAGGGGACTGGTATTGTCGTGGGAGATGACAGGGATCCCCTGGGTAGTTCTGGAAGAGTTATTGGAGTTCGTGGAAGGGATGGGGTATGGATGGATGGGGGTGATTCAATGTCCTCTTCTTCTTCCTGGGGTCATTCTTCTTCTTTATCAGAAGAAAGGGCAGAATATCGGTTTCTCACCCTGAGCCTTAACAGATCCTGATGACTTCTAATATGAGGAGGGAGGGATGTGCCTGCTGGTGGCATTCCATGAGGTGGATGAGGGGGTGGGGTTCATTCTGTAGTAGGGGATAGTCTGGTAGTCTCCAGGGTAGTGGATCCAGACCCTGGCATGCTTTGTGCCTCAGTGGGGGAACGTGCAGTGGGAAGAATGGGAGATTCTGATCATCTTCGTGAAAACATAATGATTGGTTGAGGGGAAATAATTATGAGTGGTTGGTACAGGCTTGATAGCACAGTACGATGATGATCCGTATTCTTTTGTTACAGGGCTACTTCCTTGGGACAGAAAGATGTCAACAATGATTGTCTTGGATGTGACTTAACTATATCCTGGGATTGGAGGTCTTCAGATGGTGTATTCCAAAGGGGATCTCAGAGAGTAGGTTCTGGGATGGAGGTCATGGACGACGGGATCCAAGGGAACAATAAAGGAAGATAGTATTGAGTTAGGTTCCTAAGCCTAACTCTGTAAAGGTGAGAATACAGATGAGGGACATTCCCCTCATGTACGTACGTACTTATACTATAGGTAATGGTGTACAGACCATGCTATGTATATACGTATATGGTAATAGTCCATAACCCTGGGTCAAGGGTTGTACAGGAATGGTCATCCATGAGAAGAGAAGCAGCCATGCTGGGTAAGGAAGCATACTGTGGAAGAAGAGAAGTACAGCTGTGCAGCAGAGAAGCATGAAGAAGCATGCTGCACAGAAGAGAACCATATGGAAGGAAGAACAGAAACAGCCTGTGGTGGAATAGGGCAAAGGGATATTGCCATGGCAAAGGGTAATACTACAATAGGACATGGGGCAAGGGCTTACTGGTCTGGGATACGAAGCACGAGGCACAAGATGGGGGAAATGTATAGGGGTCCTGCCGTAAGGACTGCCAAGTGGATAAGGGGAACGGCTAGGAAGGTATAGGTGACTACCAGCAGGGTGAGGCATATGAAGGATAGGGTGAAGACAATGAACATTAAACGATAAAGCGTACCAAGAATGACTACTTGGTGTAACGCTACAGAGAATCATAACATAATGCAACAATCGAATATAGGAATTGGGCATGTGGATCTGGCATAAAAGGGGCCAAGATCTTCCCATCACTGTACAACATCTTTAATTGATGGACAGTGCCTTTGACATGTGCTCCTTTGGCTAGAAGTCTACCCATGGAGACTAGTCTAATGCCACTGTTGGGTATATGTCCAAAATTATAGAGTGGTAGGATGTGGCTTTCACCATTCAGATCTTCCCATCTTATTAGGACTTTCCCTGTATCTTTCATGAAGATCATATCTGCAGCAGTGGATACTGGGATCTATTTATCGTGTGGGAGCTCTTCATATTCTATGTAATCTGATCTCTCAGGGGTAAAGTGCATAGAAGCACCTGAATCGAGTAACCAGACATTATCTGGGATTTGGTGATTACATTTGCATTTGTCTTTACCTTTGCTGATGTTTGGGCATGCACACTCATCCAACTTGTAGAAGAGGAGAGACAGGCTCAATTGCAATGAGGTAGATACATTCGCTATATCTATATTGTCCAGAGCTACACTACTAAGATCTGTGCAAATATGGTGATCAATTAGTGATGAGGTGGTTGCAATGAATGGTGTTATGTATGACATTAAAATGTCAGCAGAGTTTATCTCCACTTCAAGCCTGGCCAGAGTGGCCAACTCCTCATTGAAGTCCTCAGGGGGAACAGACCCATAAATGTTGATGATATCATTGAGGTCTTTCTTGTCCCATGAGGTGGTAGATGCTGGTTCAATTTGGTGGCAGTGGAACCACTTCCTCCTCTTTGACACCAGGGCCTCTTCTTCCGACTCCTCACTGTTATGTTTTACCCTTTCTTCTTCTTACCATGTCTTTATCTTTCCATGATTCTTCCTTTTTTGATCATCCAATAGTCTTTCCATGATCTCATTCCTTTTTCTCTTTGACCGAACGCTGTTTCCTTTCTAGGTCTTACTTCTTGAAGACCTCGTGTCCCCTCTATTCCCTTTGATCTGATGGTTGCTATGATACGATAGCTATGACTCCTTCTGATTCATAGTGACTCATTCTGCAGCAGACACAGCTTGGTCTGTACACCATTCTGATACCTATTTAGATCAGCACATTGTACTGAGTAGTCCCTAAGCTAGATCTCCCTTGTATATTTCGATACTCAGTTGATCTATCCATTGGTTTCTCCAGCCTTTGCTCCACAGAGTGACTGGACAACTATGCTTCATCAGAACCTAGAAACTATGACCAAGTCCTCCACTTTGTGAGGCAGATATCTTCTACTCGAAGACCAATGATTCAGAACCACTTCAAGGGCTATGCTCATCCCTACCCAGGCCAAGCGTAACAAAAGATCTAGCTTCTTCTTTGATAGTGCCACCACTGTTGTATGCACTCCCCCTTCCTTCACCATTGCAAACCTGACCACCCCCTCTCTCTCCATGCTCTACCTTGCCATCAGAGGTAGATGATCCCCTACTCCAGATACTCCAGATGAAGCTACTGAGGATGAGGCTCACTCTGCTGACAAGGACCTCAACCTAGATCCCCTTGACGATGATACTACCGCTCTAACCTAGCAACTTTCTCAGTTGCTGATCCCCTCGAATGCTTGTCCCAGAACCCCCACTTCTCCCCCTCCTTCACTTCCCCCTAGCATCCCTCCTCCCCTTCGACAACCCAGAATGACTTCTTCCACCAGACCCATTGAGCTTCAGCTCAATACCCCTGAGAAATACGATGGTAGCCCCTATGCTACAGCCGATTGGCTTAGTAGCATAAGAACTTATCTTATCAATAAGAAGATCTATGATGACAATGACAAGATGGTTGCCTTTGCACTATCTTTTATGAAGAAAGGACCAGCCAAAACTTGGGCTATGGTCCTCCAGAATCAGGCTCTAAGTGCCTTGACTTTTGGGAAATTCTCTGACTTTGTTATGAAGTTCAAGAAAGACTTTGAACATTCCAACATGAAACACCAAGTGTTAGGATGGCTTATCACCTATCATGCAAGAAGAAATCAAGACCTGGCACATTATATCAACCAATTTAAGATGAAAGCGGTCCAGGCTGAATTGAACAAAACCAATGACTCAGCAGTTTTAATCTCATATTTTGCTGCTGGAATTCCCCCCCTTTTGATGTGATGAATCCAATCTATGGATACTGTCCTAGCCAAGATCAGTAAATGGTACGACAAAGCCAATCACTTCAAGAACCAATGGGAGCTTGCAGATCGAATCAAAAAGCAACACTCCCGCTCTACCACACTTTATTCTCCCCCCTTCCATCACTCCATTCCATCTTCTACTCAAAAAGACCCAAATGCTATGGATGTAAACCGCTTGACTACTAGCCAAGTAGAAGAACATAGACAACAAGGCTTATACTTCAACTGTCATGTGCAGGGACATATATCCAAAGATTGCCCTACCAAGAAAAGATGCTTTGAGAAGAGGGAAATACAGTAAATAGAAACAGAAAAGAAAGAGGAGACTGAAGAAGGAGTGGAAGAAGAAACGGTGGGCTCCTTGTCCACCCGACTATTTGATCCAAAGGATTTTTAGACAAGAGGACTGCTTTGACATCAGTATCCTCTACCTTCAAAGTTACTTGCTCCTCTGTATTAGTAGCTAAACAATGAACCAAATCTCTGAAATTACCTATTCAACTCGTCATAATGCAAGAAACTTTGAAAACCATCGAAACCTCCACTCTGATAGACTCAGAAGTGGAAATATCCTACATAGATCACCACTTCACCAAGAAACATCAGATTCCTTTAGAATGACTAGCTCGACCAATCATTGCCAGGAATGTAGACCAGTCTCACAATACCACTATCAAATTTTCCACTTCACTTTACATGAAGATAGGAGAACAGATGCAGAAAGTGCTTTTCTATGTCATGAACTGTGGAAAAGAAAACATAATTCTCAATACACCCTGGCTGGAACAAACCAATCCAGTCATCAACTGGAAAAAAGGGACCATCACTATCGACGAGTCCCTTGATAAATCTTTAGATCTCTATCTCAAGCATGTCAGAGCATGAGCCTCCTACCTCACCAAAGGAAAGCTGAAGAAAGAACCCCCTCTCCCAGAGTATGTAGTCCTCGATGATATAGAAATCAATAGACTAAACCGATATATAGATTATGATACTCCAAAACAGCAGATAGACTGACAGCTGGATTTTTATACCATTGCTACCCTTCATCGAATGCAGAGAAGGATGGTAATCAACTCAAGAATCTCTAGAATTGTCACTTGGGTAACTCAATCTACTAAGTTAGCAATCATGGCAGAAAAGGCTAAGCCAAAAGCCACCCTACCCCCAGAATACGAGGAATTCACTTCTGTGTTCTCAAAAGAAGCAACTGAACACATTCCCCCCTCTAGACCCTGTGACCATGTGCTTAATATGAAACAGACTTTTATACCAAAAATCTCGAAGATATATCCCCTTTCCCCTGATGAACGAAAAGCTACAGATGACTTCATTGATGAACACCTTCATACAGGAAAGATTCATCCATCGAAATCCTCTCAAGCCTCTCCCTTCTTCTTCATCAAAAAGAAGGATGGAGGCCTTAGACCATGCCAAGACTACCACTATGTTAATGAATACACCATTCAAGATGCCTACCCTCTTCCTCTTATTTCAGATCTTATCTCAAAGCTGAAAGGGGCCTCTCATTTTACCAAGTTCAACGTGCGGTGGGGATACAATAATGTATGAATCAAGGAAGGAGACCAATGGAAAGTAGCCTTCATCACTCACCAAGGACTCTTTGAACTGACTGTGATGTTTTTTGGTCTCTCCAACTCCCCCACTACCTTTCAACAATTCATGAATGACTTCTTCTGAGATATGATTGTGAAAGGATGGTTGATCATTTACATGGATGATCTCCTCATTTTCTCCACCTCTCTGGAGAAACATGAACAATGGACTAAGTGTGTTCTTCAACATATGAAAGAGCTAGATCTATATCTAAAATTAGAAAAGTACAAATTCAATGTCTCAGAGGTCAAATACCTCGGGATGATCATTAAGAATGGTGAACTTGCTATGGATCTAGTAAAGTTAGCTTAGATTCAAGATTGGCCTATGCCAAAGTGAGTACAAGATGTGTGATCCTTTCTTGGCTTTACAAACTTTTACCATCAATTCCTCCCTCACTTTTCTGATATCACTTGACCACTTTTAGATTTAACTAAGAAGAAACACCCTTGGGATTGGACGGAACGATGTGATACTACTTTTTCCACCTTGAAAACCATGTTCCTTTCACAACCTGTTCTCTAACTCCCTGATTACTCAAAACCCTTTGCTATTGCCACCGATGCTTCTCTCTATGCATCGGATGGAGTACTGTTACAAACTGATATAAATGGAGCTTGGCATCTGTGTGGTTATCTTTCTCAGACCTTCTCTCCTGCCAAGTGCAATTATGATGTTTATGATCATGAACTCCTAGCAATCATTCACACACTATCTACCAGGAAGCATTTCCTTTGTAGATCTCCTCATTCCGTCCAGGTCTTTACCAACCACAAGAACTTAACATACTTCTGTCAACTTCAGAAGTTAAATTGTCGCCAAGCTCGTTGGCTTTTGGATCTTGCAGATTATGATCTCCAGCTCACCCATGTTGCAGGTTGTACTCTTACTATGCCTGATGCTCTCTCTCATCATCCAGACTACCTTCCTGCTGATCCCACCAACAATGTGAATGTCACTCTTCTCCCATCTGATCTCTTTGTATCACTCATTGACACTGAACTTTCCTCCAAGATTACCTCTTCCTCTTCCTCTGATCCGGTTGTTCTTGATGCCCTTCATGCTCTTGCTGGGGAGGTCCCTGCTCATTTTTGTTCCCACCTTTCTGATTGGTGGTATGATGTAGGAATTCTGACTTACCAACACCATGTCTATGTTCTGAATGACCTCTCTCTTCACCATAATGTTGTTGCCTGATTGCATGACCATGCTGCTGCTGGCCATCTGGGTGTCCTTAAAACTTGCCAAATGGTTGCCTCTGAATTTTGGTGGCCTGGCCTTGCCGTCTTCATTCGCAATTACATTGACAAGTGTGCCATTTGCCAACAAAATAAATCGAATACCTATCCTACCGTCCCTCCCCTCCTACTGATCCCTTCCTCCACTTCTCAACCCTTCCAACAGATCTCCTGTGATCTCATTACCAACCTTCCTCTTTCCAACAGCTTTGATTCCCTCTTGGTCATGGTCGACCATGGCCTTACTAAGGGGGTAATTCTATGCCCAACTAAGAAAACAGCCACTGTGGAGAATATTGCTGTGCTTTTCTTCAAGAAAGTGTATTCTTGTTTTAGTCTCTATGATAAAATCATCTCTAACAGAGGACCACAATTCGTCTCTGCTTTTGCAAAAAAGCTAGGATGAATTCTGAACTATGATCTTTTGCTGTCCACTACCTATCACCCACAGACTGATGGAGAAACAGAACAGGTCAATCAAGAAGTAGAGACTTATCTAAGAATTTACTGTGGAGCTAATCCAACTTCTTGGGTGGAGAACATTACTTTTGTAGAATTTGCCCACAATCACCACCCTCACTCTGTTATGAACAAGTCACCCTTCTTTCTCATGATGGGTTACAAACCCCGTTCCCTTCCCTCTGTTATTTCTGACTCAGACCTACCAGCTGTCGAAGAACAGCTTAGACTCCTCACTTTTGCTAGAGATGAAGCTCTAGCTGTACATGCATTAGCACAACAAGTAATGAAGAACCGAACGATGAAGAATTTCACACCTTTCCAGAAAGGAGAAAAGGTGTGGTTAGAAGCACAGAACTTGCGATGTTCTGTAGAGAACCCAAAATTTGCACCTAAGTGAGAAGGACCTTTCATTATTACCCAAGTCTATTCCCCCTTATCATACAGACTCCACCTCCCACAGACATGGAAGATACATCCTGTGTTTCATACCTCCCTCTTATCACCCTATCGCGAAAATAGCATGTATGGGGAAAACTTCCCAAAACCCCCTTCTGACCTTATCTCCTTGGAAGAACAATTTGAAATTGAGCAGATATTAAAACATTGAGGACTACCTAACAACTGCTCCTATTTGATCTGATGGAAAGACTATCTGCCAGAAGACGACTCCTGGGAACCAGAATGGAACTTAAAAAATGCCAAGACTACTCTTGAAGCTTATAAAGACTCATCCAAAAGTGTTCCTTTTCAAAATGACTCCTCCCAAACGACAATGACTTCCTCGAATACCTCTTCTGAATATACCTATAACCTCTACAATGTTACTTGACCCCCATTCACCGACTTTCATGTTCCTCTTGAAGAGGATATGTTTGAATTCCTAGTTTCCCATCTTGAAGACCCACACCTTGCCCTTGCTCTAGATGCCTACTTCGATGATAACTCAGCCTTAGGGCTATTGCTCACCTCTTATAACCAATACACTGCAATCCATGCCCTAGTCCATATCTTTGAACAAGATCCCATTCCTTCACAAGATTTACCTACTGTTTTCACCACTCTCTCTAATAGATTAGCTGCTCTTCAGTGGAACATCATTGGCACACTTCACCAACTGAACCTATCTGAACTCATTGCAGATATTGATCATTCTCTATGGCTACAAGCTGATCATCAGATTGAAAGAGAGTCTTCACAACCTGTATCTATCTCTCCTTCTCCACTTCTGATTCCTCCTCCTATCCCTCCTACTCCTTCTGCTGACTCCTGTTACGTTTTTCTGTAGTTCTCCACCAAGTGGTCATTCTCGGTATGCTCTACCGACTAACATTCATCGTCTTAACCCTATCCTTCATACGTCCCACCCTGCTGGAAGTTGCTTATACCATCCTGGCCATACCTTTCCTCTGCTTAGCAGTCCTTACGACAGGACCCCTATGTTGACCCCTTGTTTGTTGTCTCATGTTCTGGATCCCAGACCGGTAAGCCCTTGCCCTGCGTCCGCTTGTAGTATTACCCTTCGCCCTGGCATTGCCCTTTGCCCTATTCTGCCACGGGCCGTTCCTATTCCGTTCCCATACGCTTCTCTTCTGTGCAGCACACCTCTTCATGCTTCTCTGCTGCACAGCTTCTCTTCCCTTCCCCACAGCATGCTTCTTACTGTGCACGCTACTTCTCTTCTGACGGATGACCATTCTCGTACAAACCCTTGACCCAGGGTTATGGACCATTACTATATACATACTAGCATAGCATGGTCTGTGCATCGTTATCACTAGTATAAGTATATATGTACTCGAGGGGAATGTCCCTCATCCATATTCTCACCGTTACACAGTTGAACCACAGCTACAGGGCTAGGCTTAGGCACCTAGCTCAATACTACTTTCTCTTTACTGTTCCCTTGGACCCCGTCGTCTACAACCTCCATCCCGGAACGTCCCCTCTGAGATCCCCTCCAGAATACACCATTGAAGGTCTCTGGACACCGGGATATAGTAAGTCATAACCAAGACGATCACAGTTGACGTCTTTCCGTTCAAGAGAAGTAGACTCGTAACAACTCCACTCCTCTTACTCCAAATAAGGAAGCTACATTTTTGCAAACCATGAACCAATTAGAGCAAGCCAGAATAGCTGAACAATTACATACTCAGACTGGCCCTCAGCTATGACCAGATCATCCATGCTATAAGGATGCATGCTTCATTTGCCAACAACTTGGCCATTTGAAAAGAGACTGCAGAGAGTACACCTGTCCTCATTGTCACTGTCAGAGACCAGAACATCTTCCTTCTCTTTGCCCTAACAACAACAAGTATATCTGCCCCCAATGCCATTGTCATGCTCCAGGTCACAGACCCACATTTTGTCCTACCACCAGATGATCCCCTGCCCACTCCCCTCCTTCATCCTCTTCTTCTTCTCATCAAAGTCACTGATCTAGATCCAGCTCAGTATCTTCTAAAGGATCGTATCATCCTGCACCAGAACAGTTAATCAGTAACCTAACTAACCATATGCTTTCTACCATCTGCAAAACAATGGAAATTGTCATGAATACTACCCAAGTCATTCAACAGAGCATGGATTGCATGCAATGCCAAGTGGATGAATTAGAAGCAAGAGACCCAAGCCCTACTCCATCTGATTGAGCTAATGCAGGATGGAAAGTCCTAGCCTGGACTGATGAATCCTCGACCCTCATTGGATTGTCTATTCTCTCTGTCCCTACTCCTCTTCCACCCAATACTGTCACCACAATGTACATTGACTATGTCACTCCCCCAACAACAGACTACGCAGATCAATATGGAGACTCAGACTATGATCCTGACCTATATGATGCAGAAGCTATTGCAAACATGACGGGATCCCCTGGCTATAACCACAAACAGTTGTATTGAAAGTGTGATGACTTTCAACGTACTAAGGGGGTAATGTTACATTTTACCCTTTCTTCTTCTTATCACATCTTTATCTTTCCATGATTCTTCCTTTTTCAATCATCTGATAGTCTTTCCATGATCTCTTTCCTTTTTCTCTTTGACCGAATGCTGTTTCCTTTCTAGGTCTTACTTCTTGAAGACCTTGTGTCCCCTCTATTCCCTTTGATCTGATGGTTGCTATGATACAATAGCTATGACTCCTTCTGATTCATTCATTCCGCAGCAGACACAGCTTGGTCTGTGCACCATTCTGATACCTATTTAGATCAGCACATTGTACTGAGTAGTCCCTAAGCTAGATCTCCCTTGTATATTTCGATACTCAGTTGATCTATCCATTGGTTTCTCTAGCCTTTGCTCCACAGAGTGACTGGATGACTATGCTTCATCAGAACCTAGAAACTACAACCAAGTCCTCCACTTTATGAGGCAGATATCTTCTACTCAAAGACCAACGATTTAGAACCACTTCAAGGGCTACACTCATCCCTACCCAGGCTAAGCGTAACACTCACCATACTTAGGGTCATCGTACATATCATACAATGCCCTTGTAAGAGGTGGGGGTAAGGGTGGAAGTTCCTCAATCCTTGCAGAAAGAGGGGCCGATGGAGGGAGGTGTACTACCGGCAAAGTGCCAGCTGTTACAAACTTTCTACTTTTCTCCTTTTCTTGTTACAACCCTCTTCGTTCCTCTGTGATTCCTTCCCTTTACCATATGCTCCCCTTTTCACCCAAAGAATGCTATTCCCTTTCAGGCAGATCGATTATCTTGCCTCATCTCCCTTATCTGATCCCCACTCAATTACTATCTCCCCATTACCCCAGCCGATCGTTATCACCCCACTGATGTCTTTAGATAACGCTTACGATAGGTTGGTCTGTACACCATAAGGAGTAGTACAAATACCCAAGCACATATAACAGTATCCCTAAGCTAGTTCTACGTAATCCAACGTCACTCTAGTCTTGTCCTCATTGCTGTAAGATGCTTTGTCCAAAAGCCTTGAGTAGTATCTTTTCGACCTTTTGTCCTAAAGGTACTCAAAACATAACAAAAGAACTAGCTTCTTCCTCACTGGAAGTTATCAAATGCCAGCATTCGACCCACATTCCGACCCCCTTCGTCAAGTAGCGATGACGACAGTTCCACTACTCACTCTCATTCCTCTCCCTACCTTTCACTCTCATCCATTCACAAGGACAACCCCCTTCCTACTGAGGAAGAGATCTCCTCCCTTGAAATCACTCCACTCCCTGTACTGCCACCACCTCTCCCCCTTCCCCCTTTACCTCCAATGGAAGAAGCCCTCGAACTCCCTCTGCCCACCACATATCCCACTGAACTAAAGGCTAGCTTGCCTGGAGATTTCTCTGGCAATTCACAGGATGTGCCACATTGGGGAATGGCCATGACGGCCTTCTTCATGCTGAACCCTGACGTCTACGATATGAATGGAAAGAAGATGCTCATAGCATTAAGCAAGATGACCAAAGGCTGAGGACAGGCCTTTGCTGAGAAATGGTATCGCCAGCTTGGCGATGTAACATTCTCTGCTGGGCAGAAGACATATGAGAACATGATGGATGACTTCCGCAAGACGTTTTACCTGTTCAACTATAAAGACATGGCCTGAAGAAAAATGCAGGATATAGTATAAAACCTCCGAGAGAAGGACGGTTTTCAGAACTACATAACCAATTTTCAACTACATGCCACATGGTCAGGAGTGACTGACCAGAACACCCTTATTGATGCTTTCGCCCGAGGGTTAGACCCTTGTCTCTCCCAGATGGTCCTCTCTTCCACTACTGTCCCAGATACCCTCGAAGGTTGGGTAACTGATGTCTCCAAGTTTCATACTCAGCAGCAATGCATTGCCAACCTTCGTCAAGGTGGAAGTTTGGTGGCCCACTGAAGAGACCCAAATGTGATGGATGTCGACACTATTACTCTCTCCCTAGCCAATTGTGCCAAACATATTAGGGAAAACTATTGCTTCCTATGCCATAAGATCAGGTGTTGGACTGGAAAGCATCGAGGAGAAACATGAAGCCCTTTCACCTCCTGTCCCTTAGGAGGATCTTTGCCCTCTTGCCCCTGTACCTTCCCCATGCCCACACCCTTCTCCTGTCTCTTACCCCAACCTCTGATTTCAAACCAACCAACCATACGAACGGCGACCACAGATCTCACCAACTATGTCTCCTCCCTTATTGAGAAAGGGAATACTCTAATGAATATTCGAACAACCCTGAAGGCAATGTATGAAGGGGAATAGGAAGATCCCCAGGCAATGGATATAGCTCGAACAACTGTCCAGGGTTTTTGAAGAGGAGGAAAGATCAGTCAATGTCTTATCCTCCTTCCTCTGAAGTAGCAGCAATGTACACTAGTGTGAG
Source organism: Xerocomus amazonicus (assembly GCA_038089295.1). Classification (NCBI taxonomy): domain Eukaryota; kingdom Fungi; phylum Basidiomycota; class Agaricomycetes; order Boletales; family Boletaceae; genus Xerocomus; species Xerocomus amazonicus. Next base: position 26,503 of record JBBPKO010000252.1, read on the forward strand.
CAATGGAAATGCTATGCGAATTCCCCTCTCCTTCTCTGCTGCAAAAAAGAAAGTCAACCTTCTAGCCCTGGTGGACAGTGGGGCCTCAGGAAACTTCATTGACAAGAAATATGCCTGATGACTCCATCTCCCCCTCTTGCCACTTCTCCCTTGTCTTTACGTCAATAACATAGATGGGACAAAGAATGGGGGAGGAAGTATCCATTGGAAAGCTCAAATTCAGTTAACATTCCAGGATGTCATCTAGACAGAAGAACTCTACATGATGAACATCGGGAAAGAACAGATTATTTTAGGATTCCCCTGGCTACAACAAATGAACCCCATCATTGATTGGGGAACAAATACAATTCAACTCCCATCACAAGACGTCAATGAACCCTCTCTAACACTCCAATTCCTGTCTGCTTCTCCCAATGCCAAAATTGCTTGACAACTTGCCCATCAAAATGGGCTGAAGAAATGAAAAGATGAAACAATTGCTAAAATGACAATTACCACAGAACTCACTCAACAGAGCAACAGAAAGGAACAAACTCTCCCTCAGTTTATAGCAGACTACCATGATGTCTTCTCCAAACCAACGGAAGGAACCTTACCCCCATCTCGCTCCTTCGATCATTCAATATCTCTCTCCCCTGATTTCGTCCCACGAGTAGTGAAGACATATCAACTCAACCCACAGGAAATGATAGCATGTCAAGTGTTTCTTGATGAAAATCTTTGTACTGGCCAGATAACTCCTTCCCAGTCATCACAAGTGTCCCCTTTCTTTTTTGTCCCCAAAAAGACTGGCGATTTATGACTCTGCCAGGACTATAGATATCTAAATGAATATACAATCAAGAACGCTTACCCCCTTCCTCTCATTCCCAACCTTATTGACAAGCTCTGTGGGTCGCAGTTCTTCATGAAAATGGACATCTGGTGGGGGTATAACAATGTGCTCATCAAGCCAGAAGACCAATGGAAGGCTGCCTTCATCACTCTCTTCAGTCTGTTCAAACTGACTGTCATGTTCTTTGGCCTGTGTAATTCCCCTGCCACTTTCCAAGCCCTGATGAACCATCTCTTTTGTGACTGCCTGGTACAAGGATGGCTTGTCATTTACATGGATGACATCCTGATCCATTCTACCAAACTAGAAATCCACCACCTTCGCACCTGTCTTGTTCTTGACCGATTACAAGAACTCTCTCTCTTCCTCAAACTGGCAAAGTGTACCTTTGACACTTCAATGGTTGAATACCTGGGGTTAATCATTACATATAACTCGGTGGGAATGGACCCCGTTAAGATTGCCACCATCATAGAATGGTCCCCTCCTACAATAGTAAAAGGAGTTTGATCATTTCTTGGATTCTGCAATTTTTACCACAAATTCATCCCCAGTTTCTCCCAACTTGCTGCTCCCCTCTACTCCCTCACCCATGTCTCTCATCCTTGGCTATAGACCCCCCAATGTCAACATGCTTTTGACATGTTGAAACACCTCTTTACCACATCCCCCATCCTCCTCCTCCCCGACCTTACCACTCCCTTCTTCATCATGACTGATGCTTCTCTGCTTGCCACCAGAGGGGTCCTCATGCAGAAGGACATCAATGGGGATCTTCACCCTTGCGCTTACCTTTCCCATATACTCTCTCCAGCTGAACGCAATTACGATATCTATGATTGAGAGCTCCTTGCAGTGATTCATGCTCTTGCAGAATGGAAACACTACCTTCATGGAACTGGCCTTCCAGTGACGATCTACACAGATCATAAAAATCTTTCCTACTTTAAGCAACCCCACCAACTCTCCTGCTGCCAAGCCCGCTGGATGTTATTCCTTCAGGACTTCGATCTTTGTTTTTCCATTCAACCGGGGTCTGCAATGGGACCTGCAGATGCCCTCTCTTGCTCCTCCTCCACCAATACCTCCACCAACAATGCAGACGTGACCCTCTTGCCCCCTGACCTCTTCATCAATCTCATTGACGCTGCTCTCCACGACAAGATCACTCTCTCTTCCCTCTCTGACCCTCTGGTTCTCTCTGCTCTTGAACGAATGTGCAATAGTTCTCCTCTCTTTCTCTGTTCCTCTTTTCATGATTGGTCCTTCTCCAACAGCCTTCTCTATTTTCATTTCTGTCTTTATGTCCCTCCCTCTTCTTGTTGCGATCTTGTCTCCTCTGTTCATTCCTCCCTGGTGGGCAGCCATGGAGGTCAATTCCATACCCTTGCCCTCCTTCAATGTGATTATTGGTGGCCAGGCATGTCGACTTTCATTTGCTCCTTCATCATGGGCTGTCCGCTTTGCCAATCCTCCAAACCTCTCACTTCCTCTCTCCTCCCTCCTCTTTCCCCCCTCTCCTCCTCTGCAACCCACCTGTTCCAGCAGCTCTCTGTTGATCTTATCACTGGTCTTCCCTCTGTCGGCTCCTTGGATGCAGTCATGGTCATGGTTGACCATGGGCTTACTAAGGGGGTACTTTTCATCCTGTGTTCTAAATTGATTGACACTGCCAGAGTTGCTACTCTCTTTTTCCATCATGTCTTCCCTCACTACAGCCTTCACAACTGACTCATCTCTGACTGGGGTCCACAATTCATTTCTGCCTTCACATGGGAGTTAGCTCATCTACTCAAATATGATGTCACTCTATCTTCTGCTTATCATCCTCAGACCGATGGTCAAACCAAATGAGTCAACTAGGAACTAGAAACATATCTATGTCTTTTCTGCAGCAACAAACCAGCAACCTGGCCAGACTTCCTCCCCTTCACCCAATTCCACCACAATTCGTCCATCTATTCCTCAACAAAGTGCTCCCCCTTCTCTCTCCTCTTGGGATATGAACCCCATGCTTATCCAACTCTCAGACAAACATTTCTTTCTGCGCTGACTGATCAACTAAATGACTTAGATAAAGTGCATCGAGAAGCTTCCGCTGTCCATGAACTTTCTCAGCAGCTGATGCATGCATGAATCCACAGCAAGTTCTGCCCCTGGAAATTGGGAGATAAGGTATGGCTAAAGGCCACCAATCTCCACTGTAGTACTCCATGGAAAAAGCTCAACCCCCTTTGGGAAGGACCCTTCGTCATCACTCAGGTTCTCTCCCCTGTGATATACCGGTTAAAGCTTCCTCTGACGTGGAAAGTCCATAATGTCTTCCATGCTTCCCTTCTTTCCATGTTCCACAGCACTCTTGAATTTGGTACTCTGACACTTCGACCGCCAGTAGAAATTATTGACAAAGAGGAACAATGGGAGATAGAGCGTATTGTATGACATCAAGGAGAAAAGAACCAACGGAGATACCTTATCAAGTGGAAGGGGTATTCTCATGTCGAAAATACATGGGAACTAGAGCAAAACTTATCCGGCACACAGACCATTCTCCTCGCATATAAACAGCGACATTCATTGTAAGAGAACACTAACCTCCTGTAACATGCCCACTATTTGCAACAACTTCACCAAATCCAACTCCTCGACCACCCTTCCCATCTCCGAGAATTTCCCTATCCACACCAACCACCTCCCAAAATTCCCTTGTTGTCTTCTGTATGCCACCGTCCTGCAAAGCACCTCTCTCCTCCTTGAAATCACCACCAACCCCATCGCCACTGAAGCACTCATTGAGGGATGTATGCTTTACTTGATGTATTCAACCCTCCATTTATTACTTAACACCACGACTCCTTGCGACCACCCCTTTGTCCTTGCTACCAAAGGCAGTATCTATATTGCGCAGGCAAGAATCCAGACTCTGGACCTACTCTATCATCTCCATCTAGGAGACATATTGGATACCCTGCTATATGATTCAATGGCACAGATCATGTTACCACTTATTCATACTCTTCACCCATATGTGCCAGCTACTTACCTCACCGATGATGGTGACATGCCTCCATCCCCCCAACCTTCCTCCCCTAGTCCTCCACCATTGTACCGACCAGCACCTTCACCCTCAACTCCACCTACCACTCCAAACGACTCCCCCCCAGCCCTCCTACCCATCCTGGAAGAAATGCCATCCCCACCACCATGTCATCCTTCCTCCACCACCTCTTTACCTCAATGATAACAACACCAGACAGTTCTCTTTTTCGGCCTCCCCTTCTCTGCCATCCAGAGGGCAGCATTGGTTACCCCTTCCGAGCCATCTGGCACATCTGCCAACCCTATCAACATTGATGCAGGAAGCCCCCCCTTTCTCCCCCTCAATCCCCCAGCTGACGGATGGGAATCCTTTTGTAGATGGTGTGGGACATATGATTCTCACCTAGGTATTCACTGTCAGAACTATGTGTGCCCCAGTTGCACCCATTGCGCACCCGGCCATTCCCTCCCCAATTGCCCCAGCACCATATGCCCCACCTGTCATCTATCCCATGGGACCACTCTGTGCAGCCTCCTCTGTTCCTTCTGTCATTGAGTCCATGGAATGGCCCCTTGTCCTACTCCACAATGTACTGAATGTGTAGACATTCATTGGGGAGACCCTTGTCCAGCAGTCGAGTGATACCGGCAGGGTGAGCATTTGGATGAAGAATTATACAAACCTACTCCTCTCCCAATTGAGGATAACAAGGAACAGGATGAGTCATGGGCTGGTAAGTACTAAGCCAGGTGGCTTAGTTCTAAAAGCAGACCTTTTGTTATGAACTTTCTACTTTTCTCCTTTTCTTGTTACAACCCTCTTTGTTCCTCTGTGATTCCTTCCCTTTACCGTATGCTCCCCTTTTTGCCCAAAGAACACTATTCCCTTTCGGACAGATTGATTATCTTGCCTCATCTCCCTTATCTGATCCCCACTCAATTACTATCTCTCCATTACCCCAGCTGATCACTATCACCCCACTGATGTCTTTAGATAATGCTTACAATAGGTTGGTCTGTGCACCATAAAGAGTAGTACAAATACCCAAGCGCATGCAACAGTATCCCTAAGCTAGTTCTATGTAATCCAACATCACTCTAGTCTTGTCCTCATCGCTGTAAGACACTTCGTCCAAAAGCCTTGAGTAGTATCTTTTCGACCTTTTGTCCTAAAGGTACTTGAAACATAACACCAGTAGTCACATATACGTCTATGCACCTGACAGTTTCACAGGAGGGCTGGAGGCCCATCTAGTGAGCAAGAGTGAAGGCCTTTTTGATCCAAGGATCAGTGGCAGGTCCTTCTGCACCTTGATAGACATAGAGAGAGGTATAAGCTGAGACCCAAGGGTCCATAGTGGGAGCTGGTCCAGACATGATTGTCTGAGATGAGAAGTCAATGGAGGCTGCTTGGACCATCATGTCAGAGGAGGAGGCGGTGGCATTTGCTTGGGCTTTACCCTTGCCCTTTCCATAGCTGTTGCACTTCTTACATTCACCACCTTGTTGCTGCTACTACTTTTGTTGCTGCTGCTGCTGGAAAGAGGGCTTGGCACCCTTCTTCTTCACCACCAAGATTTTATTGGCTGATTGGCCCTTGTTACCCTTTTGGAGGGCCTTCTACTCCCATGTAAGAATGGCAGCAGCATGGATTTCCTCTACTGTTGGGGTTTTAGCTTGCCCTTTGGAGTCCTTGTTGGTGGCCATCATCTGAGCCACCACCTCCATGGTGGGAGGAAGCTTTGCAAGAAGCATCATTGAGTACATATTGCTTGGAAAGACATAGCTGGTGGATTCAAGCCAGCCAAAGAGAGATGCAGCCAAAGAGAGAGCTGGAGCAGAGTGAGAAGAGGAGGGGATGGTGATGTCAAGTAACTCCTGGAAGAGGGAGTAGACAGACATAAGAGGGGAGGACTTATATTCTTCTTTGAGTGCTACGATCATCTCATCGGCATAATTCCACTTAACGAACCATAACTTGATGTTATCAGTCATATGGCACTTCATCATGCCAATGAGGATATCATTGGCTCTTTGGAATATGATATAATGGTCACATTCCTCCTTGGTGGATTCCTTTTTCAAAGTCTCCATGGTGTTGATGTAAGTGGTCCACATATAGCCGGTGGATTGAAGATAGGGCTCCAAGATCATCCACCAAGCATCAAAGTTTGAACCATTGAGCTTGGAAATGGAAAGGTCCTTGACAGAAGACATGTTTGATATCTGCAACGTTCGTCAGCATTAAAGCAAGAATGGAGAAACAAATGTGAATAGGTTCCCCCTCTTGCCAGGAGCAGTCTATCTGTTAGGACTGACTTGGCAATCTCAGCATAGGTTCACCTGCTCACCAGGTGTGACTCAAGGGTCAGCAAGCCTGGGAGACTCTCCACTAGCTAGTATAGCATCCAGGTGATCCTGGCAGCATAGCAGGCAACCAGCAATAGTAAGGAGCTTGTGCTCAACTCGCCAGCGATCACTGCTTTGCTAACTGGGGCTCATAACCTGTTGAAGGGAGAGGTGTAGCAATGCTCTCTGAGGAATGCTGCTGGTACTCACATGATTGGAGTGGGCTAGTAGCAACTAGCATTGATAGTGGATGTAGGAAGACAAGAGTCTATTGAAACCCAGACGACTGAGTCTCAACTATATACTACATAATTATATAATGTGAACTACCTAAATAGGATTATTGTTCAACAGCACCAACCACAGTAAGGTCTGTGCACAGTAGATCTATCATATAAATAAGTAGGAACATGTACTAGATACTCTAGCCTAATCCATTTGTACTTTTGTTGGCATTCAGTCTCCTAGACTTGAGCTACAGGGTATTAAGGACAAGTCTCACTCTGTTTTCACTTCATTTATCCATCCTTCACTCTATCTCTTGCCAGTCTTGGTGGAATACTGTAAGATTGTCCAGCCAGTGTGGAACCATTAGTCCTTGAGGCTTAAGGTCATAACAGTCTCTACCTGAGCCAAGTGTAACAGAAGTATAGCTGGAGGTAGACTCAGAGTAAAGGGAAATGGCCTCATGGCAAAGGCAGGGTAAAGAGGAAGCTATGAGTGCAAGGTAATACTATAGTATAGACCAGGGCAAGGGCATTACCAGTCTAGGATAAGGAAAGAGAAACATATGAATAGATCTATATATAGAGGTCCTGCCATTAGAACTGACAAACAGAGTATAGGAATGGCAAGGAGGATATAAGTGAGTATCAACAGGGTAGGACAGGTATAGGATAGAGTTAAGATGTTGAAGAGCAAATGGTAAACTATACCAAGTACTAGCACTCATGGTAGTGCTAGTAGTCTTCAGAGAATATGAGGATATCATCTAAATAAATGATGATACAGACATTGAGGAGATCTGCAAAGATGGAGTTAACAAACTGCTGGAATGCTCTGGGAGCATTTGTAAGGCTGAACAGCATAACCACCCATTCATACAATCCATAGCATATCCGGAAGGAGGTCTTCCATTCATCGCCAGCAGTAATGCAGACCAAGTGATAGGCATGCCGGAGGTCGAGTTTGGTATAGATATAAGGACAACTAGGTGTATCAAGAAGATCAGAGATGTGGGGAAGGAGGTAGTAGTCTTTCTTTGTGATCTTGTTCAGTCCACAGAAATCCACGCAAAGGCAGAGTGATCCATCCTTTTTGTGGATGAAGAGAACTGGAGTGGCATGAGTGGAGGACAAAGGGCAGATGAAACTGGAGGAAAGGTGTTCATCAAGAAATGTTCGGAGTGCTTCAAGTTCAAATTGCAAGAGAGAGTATATGGTACCTATAGGGGGAGAAGTGCCTTCTTCCAAATCAATCTTCAGATCAAACTTGCGATGAGGTGGGAGCTGAGATGCCTTGCTTTTACTAAAGACATCTGCAAAATTGTGATGCTCTAAAGGAACTCCAGAGAGATCAACTGATGTAGAGTTGGCAGAAGTGGAACAGAGGTCGCTGTCATCAGGACACAGTTGCAAAGCAAACTGAATGGAGCCTTGGAGATGGCAAGCAAGTGCATAGACAGAAGCATTGATAATAACTATATGTGGTGTTGAATGGAGAAGTGTAGCAATGCTCTCTGAGGAATGCTGCTGGTACTCACATTGATTGGAGTAGGCTGGTAGTGACTAGCATTGATAGTGAATGTCAGAAGACAAGAGTCTATTGGAACTCAGACAACTGAGTCTCAATTATATACTACATGATTATGTAATGTGAACTACCTAAATAGGTTTATTGTTCAACACTCCTCCATGTTTTGTAATGGGTGGAAAAGCATATAGTACGAAATGGCAACTATGAGGTAGGTAGACTATTGTAGAAAATAAGACCTAGTTGTGATCTAAATTTCTCAAACTTGACATGGCCTAAATTCTTTGTGAATATATCAGTCAGATTTTCAGATCCATCAACAAAGAATAGCTCGATCAGATTCTCTCTCACAAAATCCTGGACTCTATGCCACTTAATGTCCACATGTTTAGATTGGACTTCAGTGACAGAGTTTGATGCTATAAAGATGGAGCCCTGATTATCTCCACAGAGAGGGATCAGTTTTAATTCATAGCCAAGTTCTGTCAAGAGAGAACATATCCATACCAACTGTCTGCTACAATCAGACAAGGACACATACTCTGCTTCAGTGGAGGAGTAAGCTACTCGTTCCTGTTGTTTGGTTTTCCAGGAGAAAGCAGCATTTGCTAGCTTTACAACCCAACCAGTCTGAGAGTGATGGATATTAGGATCAGATCCCCAGTCTGAATCAGCATGGCTGATTAAACCCACTTGAGAAGCATCATCAAAGATTAAGGCATAATGCCTGGTTCCATTTAGGTACTGGCATATATATCTGGCCTTATCGAGGTGTTCCTGACTTGGATTGGCACTTTGCTTTGCTAGAGCAGTTACAGCATAGGCTATATCTGGTCTAGTACCTAAAGTAAGGTACAAGAGTGACCCAATTACTATTTGGAAAGTAGATCTTATTTGTGGGTCTGTTTCGCCTTTATGAGAGAGAGGATAATATCCTTCAGGCAATGGGGTAGGTGCTGTTTTAGCATTTATCATTCCGCAGCATTCTACAACTTTCAGGAGGTAGTCACATTGATCAATTAAGATACTGCACTCTGATCATTGGATTTACATATGGAGGAATTCCTTAGTAGGACCTAAATCTCTGCATTCCCATTTCTTCATGAACAAGCTCTTAATCTCATCAACAATTGCTTTAGATGGTCCACAAAACATTGCATCATCAATATAGACAACAGCAACAATGGTCCCATTCCTTTGATATAGGAATGGTCTGGCATCTGATCTCAATCAATTGAAGTCGAGATCTTTCATGGACTCATTTAGAGTTTCCACCAGGCTAGTCTGGCTTGTTTTAGCCCATATAGGGCATGGCACAATCGAAGCACCATGTGTTCCTTGCCAGGGACTATGAAACCTTGTGGTTGTTTCATGTAGATCTCTTCTTTAAGCTTCCCATATAGGTAAGTGCTTTGGACATCGAGAGTCTCAATGTGCCAATTTTCCAGAGCAGCAAGTGCCAGCATAAGTCGGACTATCTCAAACTGCACTACTGGAGAGAATATTTGGTCAAAGTCTATACCTTCAACCTGAGAGAAGCCTTTTGCCACCAGGCAGGCACATTTGCAACCATTGGGTTTTATGTCAAATACCCATTGGTTATCTATAACCTTCCACCCTTTAGGCAGGTCAACAAGTTGTTATGAATCACTCTATTTTTCTCCTATTTTTCCCCATTTTTCCTGATTTTCTAGAGCAACTTTCGCTCTAAGTGACTCTTATCTTATCTTATCTATAGGGGGGACTAAAACTCAAAAACTTCGCCCATTAATCCTGGACCAATGGACCGATCCCTTGGCCCCAGCTCTTCCCCCCAACCCATATGCATCTAG
>JBBPKO010000253.1:0-36289 GCA_038089295.1 Xerocomus amazonicus
CCCCTGCACATTCTTGGCCTCTCCCCCGTTCTTTCCCCGTCCCCCCGTTGCATGATGAGTGTCTCTTGGCCATGGTTTACAGACTTGCTGTTGCCATCCCCTTCGCCTGCTTTCTCCCCATTGCCATTGCCCATTCTTTTCTGCCCTGATTGGGTCCCCTCCCTGCCGGTTTCCCCTTCCCCCTCACCCTTGCCCTCTGACAGGTCTTTCTGATTTTTTCCGTCGTCGGTGCCTCTGGTCTTGTCTGGAGGGTATTTTCTCCTGTTCTTTTCCTTTTCAGATAGACTTCTCTCTCGGTTTCAGCACTAAAGCCCTCAGCATGGCTTTAAACTGCTTCTCTCCTCTCTTAGACCTCACATTAGAGCCCTCAGCATGGCGTAAAACTGCTTACAGTCCTAGAAAAATGAAGAAAACGAAGAAAAAGTCCTATAAAAAGAAGAATAAGAAGAAAACCCCGAGTCCGCAATGACTATAAACTAGTTTCCTCTCCCTTTAGGTCGTGGACGTCCAAGATGACATTAAACTAGTAGGTGCAGTAGTATGGCAGGTCTGCAATGACCTTAAACTAGTTCCCCTCTAGGTTGTGAAGGTCCGGCATGACCTTAAACTGCGCTCTCCCCCTTCAGGATTGGTCGGAGGTTGAGCAGGGCTTGGCAACCCTTGGCTCTACCCCTCCTCCTCTTCTCTCTCCTCCCCTCGTTCGTCCCGGGCCTGGCAAGCCTGCTTTGTATGAATACTCTGGTAGGCCTTCCAGCACGAAGTAAAACTGCTCCCTCCATCCTCTCTCCTGGCCTTGAGGCATGGCCCGACAACCACCTCTACCCCAAAATCCCCTCCTTCGGCCTCTCACGTCCGCTCTTCACTTCTTTCCCCGAACTGACGGCTTCCGCTGAGAAGAAGCACGGCCCTCCTGATCCGTAGGATACCGGCCTTCCACCTTGGCAAGCGGACTTCCCTCAAGAACCCCATCCTCTACACTCCGGAACGCCATGTTGGCTTCTTCTGTATAGGCACCGGATACCTTCTTTTACTCACCTCTTTCTTCTGACATATAAAGGAACTCGCTCTATAGGCTTGACAGCATCAGTAGGTTATGTCTTTCCCCTCAGACTCCTCTTCCGATGCCCACGTCGTCCTCCTGAATCATCATCTTTGACCACGTCTTATCGACGTTCCGGCATACCTTTCCCTCTCCAATCTGAACCCTTACAAATTCTTCTCTCCCATGAATAAAGTCCATCACCGCGGAGTGACTTGGCACATACGCAGCTGTCCGTGCTGCCTGGAAGTATTTTGGGCCAATTCCCCCCTCACACTCGATGGTCTGTGGATGGACCACTTCTGTCTTCCTTTCAGTTGTTGCATTCCTGAGCGACCCCATCCACCCTTCTCGCCTCGTGCTTGGCGACCGTCTCTCATTCCTCACTCGAAGACTTCCCCTTTGGCTCGTCGAACTCTTATTCTCCACCACCTTGTGGTGGTCGACCTTCCTGCTCCCTCCACGCCGTCTCTTCCCCTCTACACTCTCGCCGACGACGACTTCATCAATGAAGTCGAGGTCTTGGATCTCCTCGCCCCTCCCCCTGAAGAATCTCTTGGGTTTTAGGTTTTATTTTTAGGGTTTTTCAAGCAGGTGCTCGAAATCTAAAGACAGAGCTAATGTTATGTTTTTCTTTAGTGTTACACCAGTTACTCATAGCCGGCACACTATACCGCCTAACATTCATCGTCTACGCCCTATCCTTCATCTGCCCTACCCTGCTGAATGTCGCTTATACCATCCTGGCCGTACCTTTCCTCCGCGTTGCAGTCCTTACAGTAGGACCCCTATGCACTACCCCTATCTTGTACCTCGTGTTATGGATCCTGGACCAGTAAGCCCTTACCCCGCATCCATTTGTAGTATTACCCTTCACCCCGGCTATACCTTTTTCCTATTCCGCCACAGGCTGTTCCTCTTCCACTCCACTATGCTTCTCTTCTGCGCAGCACACTTCTTCATGCTTCTCTGCTGCGCAGCTTTGCTTCCATTCTTCTGCAGCATGCTCCATACTCCGCCGCTCCACATGGCTGCTTCTCTCTCTCTTCTATGGATGCCCGTTCCCGTACAACCCTTGACCCAGGGTATGGTCTCTTACCATATACGTACATACATAGCATGGTCTGTGCACCATGACCAGTAGTATAAGTACGTATGTACTCTAGAGGAATGTCCCCCATCTGTATTCTCACAGCTACAGGGCTAGGCTTAGGCACCTAGCTTAATACTACTATCTCTTTACCGTTCCCTTGGATACCATCGACTCCAACCTCCATCCCGGAATGTCCCTTCGAGATCCCCTCCAGAATACACCAATAGAAGGTCTCTGGACACCAGGATATAGCTAAGTCATATCAAGACGCTTCATCATTGACATCTTTCCATTCAAGAGAGGTAGACTCGTAACAATCACTCTATCTACTGCTAAATCTAAGTATGTGGTAGCCATCCATGCAGCAAAGGAAGCCATTTGGCTATAGTGTCTCATTAGTGAAATATTCTACCTCCTAAAAAATCCAACTATGCTCTATAGTGACAATCAAGTAGCCATTGCTCTGATGCAGGAGAAGTTTTTTGCATATATGAAACACATTGATATATGATATCATTTTATTCATTTCTCAGTTGAACAAAGACATATTTGTTTTCTCTATTGTTCTACTAATACCATGGTTGTAGATACTCTTACTAAAGCTCACCCCAATAGAAAGGCAAAGCACTTTATCTCTAAGCTTGGATTACATCCCTCTATTTGAGGAGAGTGTAGGAGTTATTGATATCAAGTACAAATGGTCCATGGCTATACATATTATATAATCTTGCTCCATACTATAGTTGCTGTACCACTTCATACAACACCTTAGTGACTGTTTACCACCAGTTCATTGAAGTAAGTTACTACTTTATTTATATTACACTCTACTAATATCCTATAGTCCTACTGCATACTACAGGTAATGATATAGTGACTATTTACTACCAGTTCACTGAGTCCTACTGCATACTACAGTTTGTCCCTTTCACCTCAAGCTTCTGTTACATTTTATTTCCCTTATCATCTTTCTATTTGACTTCCTTTTCATGATCTTTCCTTTCTCAATGACATGATAACCTTTTCAGAATCTTATTCTAGTTTCCTATAACCTGGATGCTATTTCCCTTCTAGGCTTTACTTCTCAAGGACCTTGTATTCCTCTTCTATTTCCCTTGATTGATAGTTATCATGATATGATAGTTGTGACTCATTCTGACTCACTATGAGTCATTCTACAGCAGACACAGCTTAGTCTATGCTCTATTCTGATATCTACTTAAACTCAGCACATGTACTTGTAGTTGTTAAGCTAGATCTCTCTTGCATCTTTTGATAATCTTGTCAATCAATCCATTGGTTTCTCTAACTCTCTGTCTAGCAGATTATTTAGACAAACTAAGATCTATAATACAAACCCTCTGGCTTAGGAGGCATTGATACCTTCTACTCAAAGGCCCAAGACTAGATACCCTACAAGGGCTACACTTGTCCCTATCTTGGCTAAGCATAACAGCTTCAGCACATTGCTTAGCAGTATTAGTAGTGATTGTGGCTGTGGACATATCAACTAAAGCAGTAATCTGGACAAATGGGGTAATCTGGACAAAAGCAGTAATCTTTGATCAATGAGCAGAGTCAGAGCTCATAACCTGTGGGAAAAACAGGTAATGCATGGCTAGAAAGATAATCTTAATCTCAGTTGTGCACATGATGCAATGGACTATAAGGACTATAATATTCACCTAGATAGATAATCTATGTACAATTAAGTATGGAGTAGATAGCATGAATGTTAGTAACTCACCTCAGTTGTGCATGTGATGCAATGGACTGAGGTGTTTGAGTGCAAACAATCTCACTTAAATACTGTAGAAAAGTACACTACTAAAAGGGTATAGCAGGAGCTCGCAATTTCTGCATACCCGGCACAACACTGGAATACGAATAAAAGCGAGAATGCCACGAATGTCATCCATACGATATAACGTCGGTGCGCGATAGTAGCGCTTTCGTCCGCGCGCACTCCGGCAATAACTCCGTTCCGAAACCGGTCGTGGCTGCGTGCGCGCTTGGAATTCCAACATGTTCGGCGGTCTACTCGATCCCTCGTCCCTTGCCAGGGTAGCTTGGGGTCTTACCTGGATCGTGTCATGGTTTACTTCTTCAGAAGTGGCAGGGCCGATCATAGACCTTGGTTATGCGCGATATCAGGGTTACTTCGATGCACAGACCAACATTACCAACTTCCGGGGCTTGCGCTATGCTGCTCCACCTGTCGGCGAGTAGATGCATTGTTTGATTGTGCTCATGCTTATATATTTCTCATGAAGGAAAGTTGAGGTTCCAAGAACCTCAACGTCCAGCCCACACGTCTGATTTAATACCCGCAATACGGGACCCTATCGGGTGTTATGAGATTTCATTCGGTCGCAACATCAGTGCGGGGGCGCCATACGTACACAGCAAACAGCAAGACACAATACCGGCTGGTTCTGAGGATTGCCTGTTCCTCAAGTGAGTGGGACTGTGTGACACAACTACCAAGTGGGCAGATTGTAATTGACCACCAATGCAGCGTATTCGTTCCAGGATTGATGCAGTCAAAACCAACTACGCCAAACCTCCTTCCTGTGGTGGCATGGATTCATGGTGGAGGGTACGTGCCAGAATTGCCCTCGCCAATGTGTGTATTCATCTTAAAGTGCAGCTACCATCTTGGGAGTGCATCCCAATATGACGGTGCCAGGCTCGTCGAGCGTTCCATGAACAACGCGATTGTCGTTGTCCTTCAATATCGCCTTGGTACATTCGGTAGGCCTTCTGACTTTGTGGCGGATGTTATCTCACGAATGGATTTGATTCATTCATTAGGTTTCCTATCTGGAAGGGAAGTTAAAGACCGTGGTGTCCTAAACGCTGGCCTCCGTAAGGAAATCTTATCACTCTCGGCGTGAATTGTAGCTGATGATCTCCGGCAATACCAGTCGACCAAAATTTTGCACTACAATGGGTCCAAGAGCATGTATGATTGATTTATACATCTATGCTAGCACACTCTAAGCCACGTTAGATTGGGTCCTTTGGAGGGGACAAGGATCATGTCACGATCTGGGGTGAATCCGCGGGTGCCGGCTCCGTTTTACAGCATATCGTCGCCAATGGGGGAAACACTAAACCGCCGTTATTCAATGCTGCCATTGCCGGTTCTACATTCCTGCCTTCTCAGTATGATTACAACCATCGGGTGCCGCAGGTAGGCATTGCGGTCGTTTTCTTTCGCCAGAGGGCATGCAATTGATTGAGATTAGTCATTGTATAACCGACTTGTCGACAAGACAGGGTAAGATATACGTGCACATCGCCATCGCCTCCGCGTTAATGCTCCCTGTGTAGATGCGCATCGGAGGATGACCCATTCACATGCCTTCAGTGTGTGGATGCGGAGACTCTAATCAGTGCAAGTAATGATATCGCCGAGTCCGCTCTCCACGCTACATTTGTCTTCGTTCCTGTTGTTGATGGCACGTTTATTGCGGAGCGCCCAAGTGTCATGCTTTCCAGAGGCCAAGTTAATGGAGTACGCCACTAATTTTACCTCACCTTCCCAGTCATATGACATTCCTCAAGGACGTTCTCCTCGCGGTCACCAACCAGAATGAGGGCTACATTACCGTCAACGAGAGTCAGACCTTGACATTTGCGCAATATGTCTCTAGACTCTTTCCCGGTCTGACGTCTCGTCAGATTCAAGAAGCTGAGTCCTTCTATGAGGGATATGGGACACCAGTGGAACAGACCAGGATGGTATATGGAGATGGTAAGTCAAAGAATCTCGAACTCGGGAAATACACGCCAATTCTCTTGTATACCAGCCATCCTCGTGTGTCCGACTTACCCTCTGCTCGAGGCATTCCCTGGTCGTTCGTGGAAGGTTGGTTCATGAATCCTTGTTAAACTTGTCACATTACATTCAACACAATTGCTTTTAGGGACTCTTTGCTGTCCCGCCCGCACTTCACGGCGAAGATGTTCCTTACTACTTCTTCCGGTGCGCAAAGACATTTTAACATGATCATAGTCAGTGATCCACATCGTTCATCATAGCGCCGACAATCCCCCTCCATACAAAAACGAAGAATTCATCGCTGCATTCACCCAATCGTTCATGTCCTTCGCCATGTTCCACGACGTCAACGTCAAATTCAATCCGACGATCACACCGAACTGGAATGAGTATGTCATCGACGGAACGGAGATGCTATTCAATCATACGGAGGCATACAAGCCGGTCGTCTCACCCATCCAGACTGACACAGAGCTGCTCAGGCGATGCGCGTGAGTCATCTTTTGTCGTTGAATGAGCGATGGTGACAAGTGAGGGATACATAGGTTTTGGTCATCAGTGTCGTCTGAGACGGCGCAGTGATCGGTAATGATTTTACACTTCACAAGGTGTCAAGGGTTACGTGAAACGATTTTTTTTTTTTGGTTTATAAATTTATTATGATTTTGTTGCGATTGTTTTGTTACCATTTCTCACTCACGTATCCTTCGATCTCGGTGAAAGTATATAAATGCATGTCCTAGTAGCTGTCCAACTTTCTGGCCCGTGCCACCCACCACCAGTTTCCTCGAGATCTCTTTGTCAACGCATGGAGCTTCGATGATAGTTCTCTGTTGTAGACATCGTTATAAAAGGAGAGAGTAGGGGAACCGCCCGAATCAGCCGGCAGACGATGAGAAACAAAAAGTCTGTTTTGATAACCGGAGTCTTCTATACTCGCCTGAAAGGTCCGCCTTAATGAATTCCTTCCCCAACCAGCCGCCTGGGACTTCGTCGTGGATGAATCGATGATGACTCAACTCTTACGATCGCATCGATCTTTTCAGGGAATGATTACATAATCTGGTGATAGGGTCATGGAATAGAAATAATATTTTCGACTTCATACTGTCTGTGAACAGGAAAACGCTTTCGATGGAGAATAAAGGTTCGAATCTTCATTGAAACTCAACAGTCTGATGGACTACATACTAGATTCTCGAATCCAGTAAGATGGAGATGACGTATGCAAGATAGAATGTATAGTTGATCCAAATCTGATTACGAGAACAGATGCAGGTACGGTAAGGTCCAGATTTGCAAAAGGCGGTGTAAGACGATCGAGATGTGAACAAGAAAAAAGAAAGCCACGACCACGACACTTGAGGGCGTATTATTGTTCCACCTCTTCTTCTTCTTCCTCGTCTTCGATGGTCGCCTCCTGATACTGTGAGAATCGTAAGACAATGTACCGCCAATGTACCGCCAAAATCGGAGTAGCGCAGCTCACCTGCTGGTACTCGGCGCTGTAGTCCAATAACAAAAATTAGCGATTGAATGGCACACATCACAAACCGATCCCTCACAGCAAATCATTAGCGTTACTCTCCGCTTCGGAAAATTCCATAATATCCATTCCCTCCCCAGTGTACCAGTGGAGGAATGCTCGACGCTTGAACATCGCCGCGAACTTCGAGTAAGAAATAAAATAGTCAGTGACAAATTGCTGCGCATTCAAAAACAAGAGCTGACCTGTGTGAGGTTACGTTTAAACAGTTCTTGCATACACGTCGAATTCGCTAGTGCTACACCAGCCTAAAATACGTAAGAATTGTTGTGTGCGATGCTTCAGATCAACACCAACTTGTGGCTGCCCAACTGGGGGCACGGAGCACAATGACACAGAAACATTATCAGGAATCCACCTGAATTACGTTCAGATATTAGATATTTTGAAATGAGCTGGTGCTCACTCCACGAAAATGTTGGAGTTCTTGCGTTGCAGCTGCGCGACGGATGTCTACCAAAGACCTTAGCAAACGACAGCAAGGAACATAAGCCCTTACCTCTGCCTAAGAGAGGGGTCAATCAGAATTCTAAAATAAAACCTATCCACCTACCTCGTTCGAAGATACTTTCCCTCGGAAAATGCATGCAGCAGTGAGATAACGCCTGCAAAGCATTAGCACCACCAATCAAAACGGAATAATAAGGTACTCACCCAAAACGTGGATCGCATGCCACCATCAAGTTTCGGCGGTCGAAAAGTCTGGAAAATTATCGACCTGATCAAGTCATGTATCAAAGAACTTACGACGACGTCAACTCAGGAACAGAGAGTTTCTGAAATGCCTTGGCCTTCGGATCATAGAACGGGGCGAAGCTTGGCATGAGGAAGTGAAGCTATAGAACATGGTCAAAACAGAAAGAGCAAACTCAATGTCCGCAACTCACTCGAGGGAATGGGATTAAGTTCATGCCAAGTTTCCTTAAGTCACTGGCAACAAAATTCATTTCTCAAGATCAAGTACAGAACGGAACCTACCCATTCAATTGTCCGGGGAATCGAAGACTCGTGCTGACACCGCACATGACTTTCGAGATGAGCTGTGTGCACAAAAGAATCAGCAACGGATCATCGCTAAGAGTAGAGTAATTTACCTGATTGAGGTCATCGAAACTCGGAGTTTTGATTTTGAGTGTTCGAAAGGCAATATCATACCTCCACAGAGTCAGAAAGCAAACAGGTGAGATGGGCCGACCGTGCTTACAATGCCTCGTTGTCGATGCATATAGTTAGGTCACAATTGTCAACGAGTTGATGAATGGAAAGCAGTGCATTGTATGGCTGTCTGCTAATTAGTAATTGGTTGGGCTATACAACAGGGCACTGACTTCAACAACTGTTTCCGACACCTAATTATGATGATCAGCTGGCTCTTTTCCACATATCTGCTACACTCACATTCGGGGAAGGTAAAATTGAAAACGTTTGAAGCATCCGATCAGGGTATTCCTGCAAATCGTCTTGTAAGATTATCACGGAAAGTGTGAATATCGCTTGCCTCGCGTAACTTGGTTAGGAGCAGTGAACCAAGACCCGCACCGGTACCTCCACCAAGAGAGTGGATTATCTGAAAGCCTTGCAAGGCATCACATGCCTCCGACTGTCTTCTTATGATGTCAAGGATAGGATCGATTAGCTCAGCACCTAGAGAAAATTCCGTCTAAAGTTTGTCATCAAAGTTTTGCGCACCAGACCTTCAGTGTAGTCTGCCTCCGGAGAAGAATTAGCGTGGACTGTGGTTCAACACCGCAAAATGCTGTAACTCACATCCTTTTGCCCAGTTGTTACCAGCCCCTGAATCACTAGTGAAGAACGTGTCCGGTCGGAAAAGGGCTCCAAGAGGCCCCGATCTCACCTGCGGGGGTTTCAGATTCGCTGTATTCGAGATAAATTATGAAAACTAACGTGGTTGCAAACTCCAGCTTCGAGATCGATCTGCACACTCCTCGGGACGTACTTGGTTGGACCGTTTGAATCGACGGGAGTAAAGTACACCCCCGCCTTCAAAACAGGATTAGCTAAACAGTGAATGGTTCGAAAAAAAAAAGCATGCTGACGCGTTCTATCTGCAATGGGTCCTTGCCCACATACATCTATGAAAACAGAATTCCAATAGGTCATTATGCAAAACAATTTACGTCGCAGAACGACATACTCCTGATTCATCGAGACCGTGCTCAGCGAGGAGCATTTTCCAGAACCTCTCCCCGACTTGGTTCCCTGCCTACAATTTTTCGGTCAGGGATTAGGGTTCCCGAGCTGAACTTAAATTCAACTACCTGGCCGGCCTGTGAATGAACAAACCACAGTGAGCCACTACAAAGCAGTGCAGAACAGAATTGCAGCACCTGAACGTTAATGATTTCTCTGGACATGATTGAGCAAAAGAAAGGATTGACGCCAAGGGTTCAGTCACTCGAACCCTGCTGAAGAAGCGATGTGAGCTTACCCTTTTTCGGAAACATCCGCACACGTGACCGTGTTCAATATAACCTCGCGTTATTCTTCGCGGACTTGGACTTGTCTTGGTAGAATATGCGCTTCAGGGCGACAGTAGAAAACATTCCTATCTTCTTCCGTGAGTAGCATCGTGCTGTGGATTCTACCCATAGTCAATTTGCTTTAGGTATCATACAAGCTATCGAGAAGCTTCAAAGGAAATGCATCATCAGATTTACAGAGGGCGAGATGCACATCATCTGCAACGATGACGCCAATGAAGGCGGCATCCAAGTCTGGTCGTATGCCACCCTCGAACCGTCTCCTTTTTATGTGTGACCTCCTCGGAACAGGGTGGTCAAGGTCGAATCATTGTTTACAAACTACCGTATACAATCCAACGCGGAAAACAGAATTACAGTCTCGCTTTCAACAGAAGCGCTTCTTTCCGCCCTCAGGTCGTCATCCTCTTCCGCGTCCTCAGCTTCAGTAGCAGCTGCGGTTCTTCCTATGTACGACACGGACGAACTTGTCATGAAGTTGGCCAAGAAGAACGACCAGGCCGTGCTTAGCTTTGAAATGTTCGGTGTATCGCGCTCAGGTCGAAAAGTACGCGTGGCACACGACGTCCGAATCGATGTCATGCGTCCCGCGGAGGTCGACAAACTTCGCGAACCCTTGTGTCCAGATCCAGATGTGTGTTTCCTCCACCTCGTGGTCCCGGCGAATATTTATAGGAAAAAACCACTGGGCTAGGTTACCATTTTATTTCCTCAGTTGCAAAAGATGCGCACGATTGTTGAGAGACTCCGCCCTCTTTCCGACGTATTGGCCCTCCGAGCCAATAACAGTGGTAAACTTCAAATTGCTATTAACACGGACGCAGTCAGGCTTGGAACACAATGGGTAGGTTGCCCGAACACCAGCATGAGTACGTATCCTGCTTTTTGCTCGGGTAACGTACTGAAATCCTGCCGGTCGTTTTTCAGGACAAGCGCCCGACGAGAACGCTGCCGAACCAGAAGCCGTAGAAGACCCGGAAAAACTATTCGGCGTACATCTGTCTATTCGCAGTTTCATAAAATTTCTCAATAGCCATGTCGTCTCAACTACAACTATCGCATGTATGTGACCGGCTTTTTTCGCAGTGGTCGCATGACGCTCATGCCATGGATAACCTAGCCATTTGTCAAAACCATTGCGCGATTCTCTACGTTTACATTGGTGACGTGGCGGATGCAGGAGGTGTCCTCACCTTTTATATCCCAACCATTATTGATGACGCTGATTGAACAAGAAACCGTCTATGCCCATTGTACTGAACGGTTATTCTCCTCGTTAACCGATACCAATCGCAAAGTAGAATCAGCATTTCAAACTCCTCGGCAGGCCATGTCAAACTCCCGCTGAAGACGTGGAAACTGCTGAACATGGAATACCGTAGGGAATACAGTTGAACACAACTATTGGTACCACAGCGGATATGTTCTACACATTCACAGCTCGTATCGAATACGTAATCCTGGCCTTGAAACGAACACATCCCCATTTCTCGAGTTTTCAAACCCAAGCCTCCGAGCAGATTTTATCCGGTCGCCTACTGTTCCTACCACGACAGTCAATCTTGCCACAGTCTTGGCAAGCGTTAAGGCAAAAAGTGCGTCCTCCCTTTCCTTTGCAATCCTGAGAACCACACTTGCAACAATGTCGTGTGCGCTTTTGCGAAGGTTCAAGAATGGCGACTTCGGGCACACTTTCACCGTACCCGAATGGTCTCTTTAGCCCATTCTGATCTGTTGCAGGGTGTGCATGACCTGGTACACTGTGGCTTTGCGCGTGCTGGGGAAAGTATGCATAACCTGCATAAGGGTAGCTCACATACGGCCCGGATTGGGCGAATGTATAAGGTGCTGGCTGGGCAGGCGCCGACGATGGCGCCGGAACCTCTGGGGAAACGTTGGGCATTGTAGAGGAAGAAGGCTGCGGCTGTGCTGGCGCATGAACCTGGTTTTGTGCTTGGGATTGCTGAGGTGGCGCCGCAGTCGCTTGACTCGAACCCGCTTCCGCTGCAGCGCTATTGGCTTTCCATGCGTTGTCATATTCGTCAGAGGTATCCTGATAATACCACGGGATCAGAATGGTCACTGAAGATGGTAAAGGGGCACGCACTTGGGGCGTGGGCATAGTTGTGTCAGGCTGGGTGATCTTTGAGACGCCTGGGGCATCCTCACCTGGGCCATCTTCTTCCTCTTCCTCTTCTTGCTTTTCCCTGTCATCCTTGAGAGGATTCTGGATGGCATTGATAACGTGAAGGATGGCATCCTTCGACATTCCACATTTCAAGCAGGCCTTTACCATGTTCCAAAGAGACTTTGAAACGCCTATTGCATGCCAGTTCCAAACACTCGTCCCGCTCCCCATATCGGAATCACCCTGGAGTAGCTTGGCGGGAAACTCTTCCTTTAACCTCGTCGGGAGGGCCTGCATAATCGAGGCATCTGTACTCGCGAATCTACGGCCCTCGGAAGCTGTGTTTGACATGCAGGTTGCACTTTTACAAACGTATTCACATCCTATGATGAAGAATGGCTTCTCGACATCGTAAACCTTGATCGGTCCCGATTTGATACGGCCACGGTTCGTGAGTAGCGACGAACAAGCAGAACATGGGATACCATTGAAAACAAGTGGAAGTGGATCCCAATAAAAGAATCTGTGCTCAGAGAGAGTGCGAGAATTGGGTCCAGAGGCAATGAGTGAAAGGTACGCCGGTGAGGCTGGAAGCCAGAATGTTTTGAGGATAGAGTACAAAGAGGGTATCGAATGAGTGTCTTTCGTTTGATTGGTGGATGGAGCCAACGAACTAAGGTGGGATTTGAAGGCATCCTCAACTGTGGGACCTGCGCCTGAAGGCGGGTTCGGGGCTGCGAGAGTTGCGAGCAAGGCCTGTAAGAACGCATCAGGCTTTGTTCGCAGGAGTTCTGCCCACTCGTCCCTGTTGAGATTAGGGTCGAGGTTGTATGGATGATGGGGGGTGCCACCTGTGGCACCATTGGAGATAGCGAGTGGTGGTGCCGAGACAGATGCCTGAGTGCTCATGCTGAAACTCGTCTGCCAGCTGGGAATTCCAGGATGTTGAGCATAGTACGCCTAATAAGCATTGAATTAAGGTGAGATAACCGACAGTGATAGGTGTACTTACGCCAGGAAAAGGCACTCCCGGGGCTGCCTGCGCAGGTTCTGCGTGAACCTTTCCAGAAGACTTGCGCGCGTGAGGCGTTCGACGTGTACCGACAGAGCCAGCAGGGAGACCATCTTTCCTCGGCCGTCCGACAGGCCGCTTTATCTTCTCTCCGATGACTGGAGGGTTCTCCGACGGCTGTTTCTTTCCACTCCCTTTCGGCCTCCCCGGCCTGCGTTTCGCGGGTGTCGCGTTAGGATCAACCGCTAAATTAATGATAAGGACAAGCGTAGCAAGCGGCGATGCGACACTGACACTGTACGATGGAAGGTCCTGGTTCGGCTGGCATAGTTGGCAAACTGTTTTCCATGAGGAATGGTTGATGATCCTTTGATCATGTTAGCGTATGGACCACAGATATTCGAAACATAAGGGCGAGCGGAAATATGGGCTAGCAAAAACCGAATATGCGAAATACGACAGTGCTCAGAAAAAAAACTTATCCAAGCTAAACAACCTATCCGGACAAGCGATCTGGCCGTACAGCACGTAGAAAATTTTAGAAAAAAACGGGGGAAAAATGGATGTTGAATGTAGAATATCCTGAACGAAAACACTCACGAGATATCGAGAGAGAGCTTGCCAGCGGATTTGTATCCAGTTTTTGTTATCCCCTGAGGCCGTCGGCTGTCGTGAGAATTGCGATGAGCACAGGGTTTCTTTTCCAGTTATTTAGTCGGAGCTTGAAATTGCCTTACCTCCGCTCCATGTCGGCAAATGTGTAAAGGTGCAGTTTTTTGGGTCCATTCATCTTCTCGTCCTCCTCTTTTTTTACGATGATTTCTACCGAATGCAAATAGGAAGTGCCGTCTAAAGGACGCATGCTCTGGATGTTTCCGGTGTCGATTCTCGGTTCTCTGAATTATTGTTTGTCGATGTCTTGCATTCACCGAGCTAACATTCATCTCTAGTTTCTAGTTGACGAATCGTGTCACGATAAACACGTTTTATCACGCCCGGCAGGAGTGACTCATCATCGCAACATTTTATTTGGTGACTTCCTGCTGTGCTTTTCGATAACTGTTATCCGTGTATTCGAGTATATGCACCTCAAAAATGTTAGCATTATCATTTGCACAGCCCCACCAGTTTCCTCCAATCCTTCCCGCGCGTGCCATAAAACCTGGGCTGGATCACTACGCTTTAGTAAACCCGCTGTTGGTCTGGTTCAGGTGGCCCGCCGAATCTAATCTTCAGCGCTCAGCGCTCATTGGTCCATTGCTCGCAAATGTCGCGGTATTTCTATTCATCCACCTCCGGTCCTGGGAAATTTGGTCAGCAGTCGCGGGAACCACTACTGAGTATTCCTGTGTACAGACGAGCGTTCTAGAGGTAACTGAGATCGCTAGAGTCGTTCGCATTCGTCGCAAGATTAACTACGTATTATTCAGAATCGACCTTAGGTGGGTTCACGCCATTTCTGCGTATATTGTAACCTTGAGAAAATACCATTCAGACGTCCGCGGCGAAGCTGACCGCTCGGCCGTTGATTGCCGTGACAGTCGGACTATCCCCTTCGGTGGTACTCCTCACTTAGCGGTGGACCCCGTTCTGTTTAGCAGCTGATTTGTCGTGGGCATCATGGTTAAACTTGCCCCGTCACATACATGCGGATTAGCAGTAATCCGTCGATTCGTATCACTGTCCGAGGAGCTTCTCCATTTATAAGAAGCACCACGATCGTCATTGGCCCCGCGCCACCTGATTCATCCTCCTCTCAACCCTCAAGTCGCCAATTCAGATGTCCTTGGATGTACCTTGGGTATTCAAGCGCATTGCTGCCATCGTTACTGTCGCTTCCACGCTTGCTGTACTGTACAAGAAGTATCAGGCTCCTCCCATCACCAAGGATGGTCTCCCTCTCCCCCCTGGTCCGCCTGCATGCTGTTTTTGGGAGGTCGCTTTGCCTACTTCAAAGTAAGTTGCATGGAAGGGCTCTTCTTTCCGGTAGATGGCAAACAACGCTTATCTAGTATCGCAAAGACCCTCACCGAGTGGGTAGCGGAATACGGACCAGTGATCTCGGTACGTGCAGGTAGTCGGGTTGTGGTAATCCTCGGCAGCGTGGAGGTATGTAAGCTCAAAGTGTACCCCTCTTCGGGTCGTCATCCAACCGGGTCAACCAGGCCGCGTCAGAGCTTATGGAAAAGGAAGGCGCAGCACTCGTTGATAGACCGCGCCTGGTCGCGGCTGGTGAGATCATTTCTCAGGACATGCGCCTCATCTTCGCGGGTAGCGGCGAGCGGTTCCGGCGCCTTCGCAAAGCTGCCCATACGCATTTGCAACCCAAAGCTGCTGAGGCATACCAAGACATGGAGACAGAGGCGGCAAGGAATGTCATACTTGACATCCTCAATGACCCCGAACATCATGTTCAACATTTACAACGGTGAGTTGTTCTCCGCGGACTTAACGAATTAGGGACTTCCCGGCATCCGGCTAGATATGCAGTAGCCATCGTTCTGCACGTCATGTACGGCAAATCGTACCCAGCGTCAAATAACGATGACCCGATGGTCATTCGTATTCGCAAGGTTTCAAAGAATGTACAGTCGGCGCTGCAACCTGGTGCATTCCTCGTAGAGCGGATCCCGATTCTGAAACATGTTCCCGGTTATGGAAGCATTCTCAAACGATATCGCGAGTTTGAACTCACTCTCTTCAGAGAGCAGCTGGCTCACGTGAGGGACGAGATGGTACGCAGCCGAGTCCTTCCGGGGTCAGGTATGGAACCCTAACAACTTGGTATAGTCGATGGGCCAGGCTGGACCGTCATTTAGTAGAACACTTCTTGAAACCGCCCACGTGCATCAGTTGTCCGAAGACGAGATGGCTTACCTTGCAGGCGGCTTGTTTAGCGCCGGAGCAGATACAGTACGTCACAATTATGGGATTCTTACAATACGGATCACCTCATTGCCTAGACCGCTGGAACTCTTACGACCTTGATCTTGGCAGCGGCCAAATACCCTGAAGCGCAAGCTCGCGTTCAAGAACAGATGGATACAGTCGTCGGACAAGATAGATGTCGGTCCCACACAGCTACTGCTCGGACGTTCAGAAGCTGATGGGAAGTTTTTAGTACCAAATTTCAAGGATTGGGACGAGCTCCCCGAACTTCACGCGTTTATCGCCGAGGGAATGCGATGGAGACCTGTCGTGCCGAGAGGTATTTATTAAAGTGTCTCACGCCGATTGGAAGAATTTACTCCCTCGATCCAGGGATCCCACATCGTGCGACTAAAGATATCATTTGGGTAAAACTTATTTCTGATCTGGAGGTAATCACATGTGACAATCGTGTTGCAGAGGGGACTGTGTATACCCGCTGGTGCCACCGTCATTGGGTGTCAATGGTACGTAGAGATAGATGCCTACAGATACCAAATTCATCACACAGCTGCAGGGCTATCTCAAGAGATCCCGTTGCGTTCCCAGATCCAGAGACGTTTGATCTCAGAAGATGGCTTGATAAGAATGGCAAGTTTTGCTCCGACATCCGCTCCTACGCTTATGGATTCGGTCGACGGTAAGTCTTATCGGATGATGATTATATCCCTGACAAAGTGTATAGAGTGTGTCCCGGGCAGCATATCGCTAGCCGATCTTTGTTCGTCAATCTAGCACTGCTCTTGTGGTCCTTCCGAATCAAAGAACGCGCAGATGCGCCAATTGATGTGAATGCTTTTGATGAATCAATTACTCTGGAATGGCATCCGCTCGCAGTGGACTTTGTGCCCAGATTAGACGAGACAAGACTAAGGGAAGTGATGGAAGGGAAAGTGCAGTCGGTCTGAGAGCATCTACTTTTTGGACTATACCTTATCATGGAGTGTTCATTCCGTAACTTATTGTCGCAGAAAAAGATTGACAGTGTGCTATGGGTTTACATGAACTGGTGTGGTATCTATCGTTGATCACCTTTCGTTTCCCAACCTTTTCCTTCCCCTTTCTTTCCACATATTGTCTGACTCGGGGCCTTACGTGCCAGTTCTGTCGCGCTTGCAGTATCACTGGTGCTAGACACTGCTGCTGCTGTATCTGCATAGGTAATTCTGCCGTAGGCCTTTTCGCTTTCATAGTGAATTAGTAGCGCGACTAACGGTAGGGTACCTAGTAAAATAGCGATCGTCGCAAGGCTGGATGACTCCGAGTCAAAAACGAGCCTGACACCAGCCATACACGATGTGCCAAGCAGGGGTATGGCATGAAGGGATTGAAACAGTATGGAATAATTATGGGAAAAGATGAGATCGACAAGGATGGATGGGCGAGGGGAGCGCCTTACGGGCGACATTGGTATTGATAACTACTGCCGCACACTTCTGCCCAAAGCGCAACATCCCCTACTGTCGCCAAACCACACTACGGTTTCCTTCTCCTACCCTTGCGATTGAATGTACACACGATACACAGTTCTACCTAGTAGCCACACGTTTGTAAGAGCCAGCCACCGTCCACCAAAGAGCCTAGACTCTAGGGACGTAAAACAATGGAATCTATATATATATAACGGGGCGAAGGCCGATGGTATACATCAGCAGAGCGAGCATCATCAACTGCAACGTTTTGGATCCGGAGATTGCGACCCCGGATTGACAGGAATCGTTAAAAGTATGCCAGTACGTATATTGCGCAAGCACGCACACGAGACGCACTGACAGCTGTTCGGGCAAATATTTCAGTGAGATGTGACCGAAAAACTACCGTGTTCAACGAAAATATACACGAATCTTCCAGTTCCGTCGTGGAGTTGGACGATGTCGGGTACTGGCCGACTGAGAGGGGATGATAAATTCTGCGGATGAGCCCAGTGATGCAAAGGATCATGGAAAGATTAGGTGGGTATGGATTATGCTCTTGGATGGAGGAACTGATTTTGGCTGGTGCCAATCAACTGCGCTGTCAGTATTTATGTTGTAGAAAGAAAGATGAACGGATCGTGTGTGCTGCAGCATTCAGGCTATGCTGTGTAGTCTGGACTCGGAGTACGGTAAAGACGCGACTGCGGTAAAAATAAGTCGTTGTTCCCTAGCGCGTCAGCATTAACGTCTAATCTAATTCAGTTGCGCAGCGGTTATTTTCGATGCTGTGGTGCTTCCTGTTATGCAAGTGTATCGAGCTCGGGGTATTCATTTCATTGTTGGCAGAGTTTGCCCAGTTCGAGTGAGTTCATTGCAGAGTTTTTGCGTGACATCATTGGGGAGAACAGAGTTACAAGTCAGGATACCCACCGACTTGGGACAAGCGAAGAAGAAGGAGAAAGGGACACCAATTGGCCGTATGACGCGATTTGTAAGGTCAGATAGGTGGAACCCACGGTCCAGTGGGAGAGCAAGCAAAAGTGTGTGTGAATGCAAAGGAATTCCGACAAGAAGGTATCGAATAAGGCTGCCACAGTCAATGCCAAGTGAGTTGGTAAGGGGACGTGCGCGAGCATGCTACTTGGTGCGCCAGTTAGAGAACGCGGCGCCACAGTCCAGTAGGTGACCAGGAGCACAACTTTCTGAGAGAATGAAAATTCCAATGTTCTAGGTAGATCAATAGTGTGGGGGATCAATCAGTCTAACCTGTCAACGTTTAGGGGCTCGATCGGTCGATGGCGGCTATGAAGGAACCTACTACCAGAGTGGTCTAAACTATCAGATCAATTTCTGATCGTCTTGACCACCGGAAATGTTTGGATGTTTCGAGTGGATTCCCGTAATCCGGCCCAAATGGTGAAGCCTACAATGTCGCCAATTAATCACCACTGATTATCAGATGGGTCCCCACCGGATGGCCTTGGACAGCTTTGAGGTGTCGACGACAAACGCATGTGCTGTCGTGACGGGTGGTAGAGCGACCCGGACGAGTCCAACAAGAAATGCGCAGATCACCTTCGAATTTCGCACGTTCGTAAATAACCCCTTCCTTCTAATTCATTGGTTCATGTGGCGTCACTGTACTTTATTTGAATGTCTGTCGGATTGTTATCGTCTACACATCTCTCATACACGTCTCTTCTTTCTACAGATTCGTTTCACCTAGCGACAACTGTTCGATCTTCTTGATGATCGCTGTGATAAAACGTACATCAGTGTGAGGCATACCCAAGCGAGAGACGCGTCAATCTTACATTCGGAATCCAGACCTTGATAGGGAATCTGCTCGCTGAGACCACCACAGCCCTCTTTGATAGTACCCATGTAGGCGTACCGCGGAGCGAGCTGCCGCTCGAGTAGCCACGTTCCAAATTTGGAGCCGAGCTACAATGAAAGAGGATCATCGCATACATTTGGTTGATGGTGCAACAGTACGTACACCGGTCTTTCGGTTCAGCGACTCGACGACGAGAACGAACGGGGTTGAGCCTATTTTCTTGATTGTCTACCGGCAAGGACGTTTAAACAATCACTTTGCTGTAATAAGCTAGGGTGCTTACCTCTTCGTCGACAATATTCAGAGTCGGCTTGTTGATCAAACCAACATTCAAGCCTTGCCCGCGGCATCGAAGTACAGCATCCCAAGAGCGGTATAACATCTCCCCGAATGATACAACATAACCTGCAGTGCCTTCCACAATCGTCTCATCTTTGCCAGGCACAAATTTGTAGTCACCACCAAAGAACTTGGTCTCGCCGTCCTCCCTGAGTATGAAAGGCACCTTAGACCGCGTGGAAAAGATAAAACGTATGCCTCGTTCAAAGAATACTTGCTGCACGACGGCCTGCATTTGCAGCGGGTCGGCCGGGAAATATAGCCAAGACTGGACATCTGAGAGTCCGTTGTCGGCAAAGAATGAGTTGACACCAAAGTGGCAAGTATTGTCCGCCATTTCATCAACTAGGCAGAAAACTCAGACGATGCCCTCGTAGAAGCGCATATGCTCACCTCCAGAGTGCGAGAAATGGCAGAGGACATTACAATGGTTCAGCCGCGCCATGGTGATCTCAGAGACAACCATTTCAAGAAATGCAGAGAAGGTGGAGAAAACGCCAAACTTGTCAGCATCAAAGCCGAAACCAGCAGCGGCAGAAAAGTTCCCGCGTTCCATAATACCCGATGGGACGAATATTTCTGGATACTTTTGGTGAATGGTCTTGAGACCAGTCGAACCCTCCAGGTCACCTGATCGGGAGATGAACTGAGAGATTCAGGATCGAGGTCGTCGACATCGCTTACTGTCGATGACCATGACCTTCTTGGGTAGTATCTCTCTCGGAATACCGTCAAGGACCGAATTTACTGCTTCGCCGAACTTTGAACGATTAGCACCCGTCTCTTTGGTGGACCCGATGTAAGAGTAAGGATAGGAAGGTGGTTTGATGCTACCCAAGAGGCCTGTAACAAGAGACTCAGAGTATCCGCGCGAAACAAGATATTTGATAGCAGCCTTGACGGAGATAACATCGTGTCCATGCGTGCTTCCTTCGATGTCTGCAATACCGGGCGCCATAGGACGCTTGGCGATTACTGTGAGAATGTAAGGTCATTAGAGATACTTTGACATCTATGCATACCGGCAGCGGGGCCATCATAATTGACTACAGACGCGATCGCAGCCCAGAGAGCATCGATATCCTCACCCTGAACATTGACAACCTTGAGACCGTGACCTTCGAGCGTTTGTTTCAAGTCGTATCCCTTGAGATAATCGGAGGGGTGGCCAGCAATAGTGACGTCATTGTCATCAATGAGGAGTTTGATGTTCAAACCCTGAGCGACAGCGAGACGAGCAGCTTCAGCGTCGTTACCTTCCTGCTGGGAGCCGTCCGATCCGAGACAGAACACGACCCTGTCTCGGTGGGCGAGGGCGACACCGTTCACATGGGGCCACATGTGACCAAGACGACCGGACGAAAACTTGACACCAGGTGTGAGGCCAAGTTCTGGATGACCTGGAAGTTGGGAGTTTGCTTCGCGGTAGTGCAAAAGACGTTCTGGGGCGATATGGCCTCCCAAAGCGGAGAGGAGGTATTGGGTAGCGACACGATGCCCTATTCTCAAAATGTCAAAATGTCAGGAGTAAACTCGGTCCGAGCAGGCGTACCAGCCTCGTCAAAAAGAATTGGGAGGAATCTTTTCGAATGTTCAAACAGACCGAGTGCTATACAGACTTCCGGGACAGTGTCATAGGCACCGCCTGTACGTGTATAGGTTGAGTAGGGAGAGCCCTGGGCGAGTGAGATGTACAACCTGTGTGACCGCTGACACCACGCGCAGCGCCGGTCGCGGTGAACAAGACAATGGCATCACGGAGAAGCAGAATGTTACCCTGCAGGGCAGCCTTCTGTTCGGGTGTGAGTTGGGGTTGCGAGGGGTCGAGCGACAATCTAGAAATAGACGGTGGTCAAATGCATCCGACAGGTTGAGAACGGCGCTACTTTTTGTACTGTTTAAGATCGATGGGGAATTTACTCAAAGGATCGGTCATGATGAGACGATGGAAGTGGTCAAGTCGGCGGTGAATCCGCAATCTCGACGGTTTTATCCATCTTACCCCGTGCGAATTTTGCGAATTTGTGATTTTACTACCCGAGCGGGGCAGTGACTAGTACTCACATCGTAAAAACATTTGCCCTTTCGCATATACGCACGTTTTTCCCACAAGAGCGCGCATTTGTACACCGGAATACACTGGAATGTATATCACCAACACTGCCTGCACGGCGGATATCAACCAAGTACCCTGGGTGGCATGCAGAATGCCTGAATGTACGATCAACTCCGGTGGATCGGGCGCAGAGAGGACACGACGAACTTGGCGTAGCCTAGTTGCACTAGGCAAAAAATTCTGCCGGAAAACACTAGGTTGTGAGAAAGTATTTTAGTGTGATAGACGGCTATTGACTAGCCCAGGTCATTGTTTCCTGAAAACAACCACTCCATTCGGCTCATCTGCGTTGAGTCCAGAACATGAAACGGACTTATCATATGCATTTAGTGACACACCTTTGAGGTCCCCTTCAACACGAGCGGCCGATATCAAACAATACTCAATCACTAGTGGTTGCACTGACGAAAGGAGACGCAGTGATCGCATAGAAACTACACATCATTCTTTTCAAATCCATCGCTTACTAATATGCGGTCAAACCACGTGACACTCGACCCTGCCCGTCCATCCAACGTTTGACACGATCTTGAGCAAGTCTCGCTCAGGCGCGCCTTCGTTCAACACCATATGGCAAACGTCAGCCAGCTACAGCCAGCAATAAATCCACAGGTTCAGACAAGCTCTGTCGAAGCACAGGAAAAGGACGCGGACGTATGGTTATGGAGTACCCTACCCTATGTCATATTCTGATTCCGGCCCTTCCAGTTTCTCGCACTTCGCCTTATAAACAGACGCACTCGTCTTAGATTATCACCACAACCGCTTGACATAGCCTCTGTTCCGGGAAGGGCCAGCTTGTTCGTTGTCGTCAATTCAAAGGGGTGGTTCGCAGCAGTCACCCGGGATGCCGGTGGCGGGTCAGGTACGGGTGAGATATGTTCACCATACTCTTTGTTAAACCAGTCGTGTTATGTCTAGCCCTAATCCTCTCCCCTCTTCTGGACCTGCGTTCCGCCTTCTCGAGCGCTTCAACCGACGAGGAGCAATCATTTAAACCCCAGAGACGCGTCCCGATCAGTGGAACAACCCCACACAATCTTACCGTCGCTTGCAATGACAGCAGATTACTACTGGGAATGGTCGACGGTTCGATTCACGTTCATGCCTCAGAACAATTATTCTCCGCCGGTGAAGGTCCTGTGCAACCCATCCATGTGTTCACAACATCATCTTCCGCTCCTATTCTCTCTGTACAACCGAACCCGGGGGATATTTCTGAACTCGTAGCAGTCCTAAGGGACTGCACGAATAGCCCAGGCTCCCTATCAGTGGAGTTGCTCGACGTGCAGAAATTCATCTCTGCCGGTGGTTGGATGGCTGGCAAATCACCTAGCACAACACCAACTTCAAGTGAGTGTGACTTGCTCTTAGTCTTTATTCAAGCTCACTATAGCAGTCTCTTGGTCTCCGAAGGGAAAGCAATTGGCGCTTGGACTTCAGAGTGGTGATATTGTCACTTTCAGCCCAACTGCCACAGCTACCCCAAAATCTTGTATACCTCACCCCCCCTCAGCCAATAACATGAGTGTTATATCAATGTATTGGCTGTCGACGACGTCGTTCCACACAATATATGCGCCACCAGGGAAACTTACCCCAGACGTGGAACAAATTCATTTCCATTCTTCTTTGGATTCAAAGAGTAATACCGCGCAAGGTATCAAATTCAATAACCCATACCTGCCCTTTCCCGGCCTTCGGCCACCTGGCGAATTTCTAGTTTGTCTCCGCGGTTGGGATCCATCGAAGGTTCTGCTATTTATAGGGGATAGCACGTCGTCGGACATTGGTTTGATCGGCAGTACGGCTAACGGTTCTGGGGAAAGCTGGCATAACTTTTCGCTGGAGGAGACTTCCACGCCCAGTTTACCTTTAGACAAGGACCAAAACGACACCATCCTACTTGGGATGGATGTAGACCTGACAGATACTGAATCTTATCGCCACTCAACAGCTTCAGGGGAAGCCCTTCAGCTGCCTGCTCACCCCATCATGTATGCTTATGCTTCAGATGGGACAATGGTTGGTTGGCACATTCTCAATGTGACTGGGTCCTCCTATCCGGGTATGGTCACGATGGTGAATACGTCGGTTCCTGGGCCCGGTGGGTTGACCAGAATAGAACGTGAGTTGTCGTCGGATATGCAAATGACCCCTACCATTTCACCGACAACTTCTACCCTGGTGGAAACCTCTGCAACCAAACCTCTGTCGGCTGTGTTTAGTCAGCCATCTCCGTTTGGTACCCAGGGTTCAACATTTAGTACTTCAGGCTCAGTCTTTGGTCAACCTCCCGCCTTTGGTCAAGCGCAGTCTGGAGCTACTCAGCAACCGTCTACTGTGTTCAGCAAGCCAACTTCGCTCGGACAACCTGCTACCACGTCAGTTTTTGGATTGACGACCGCTCCGTCTGCCTTTGAGTCGTCATCTACACCCAGATTTGGCTCCGTTGTGACCAGTGGATTTGGAGCCTTTGGCGCCGCCGGCCCAGCTAAATTCGGCCAGACTACATTTGGTTTCGGGGACCCACTCCAAACGACATCGTCGCAACCCTCAGCTTCTGTTCCTGAAGAAAGTATGGCTTCGGATGAAACCCCATCCCTTAGCGGACTTGGCCTTGGCGCTGCGAGCTCTCAAGCATCTGACTCAAAACCGTCTATTTTTGGCAAACCCAGTGTCCCCGTGTCTTCAACTCCTCAATCGAGTGCCGATGGTCTGATAAAACCGGGGGCTGGTTTTGGGGCATTTGGTGGATTTGATCAGAAGAGTCCCTTTGCTAAGCCCACTGCTTTCACATCCAGTTTTTCGAGCCCCACTCCCGCGCTCTCCGCTGGTGCGTTTAGTGGTTTGCAAACGACACCTTCATTTGTAAAACCACCATCTGGCTTTTTTGGCGAGTTGCCCAAGGAGTCGCCGTTCTTTGCGCCACCCACGACAGTTGAACCAAAGCCTGTGTCTGCCTTCGCTCTTTCGGCTACGCCAAATTCAATTCCTCCAAAAACAAATTTGGCTCAGCCTACGTTCGGAGCGTCCTCCATGCCGGGTGGAGGATTCAAAAGTGCATTCCCACCGGTGTCTGCAACACCGGCTCAACCGCCCCCCGCCTCTAGTAGTGGAGCTTTCAGTGCGTTCTCGAGCAGTGGCGGCGGTTTCGCGGCGTTCTCATCGGCAGGAACAAAATCATTTAGCGACCTCCTCCGTACCAACGGAGACAGTAAGCCTTCAGGACCTACTCTATCTGAAGAAACACCCACAAAACCAGCTCAACCACCGCCACCGCCCCCTGTCTCAACCACCCCCGTCTCTGCAGCTGCTAAAGAGCCACCCACGCCGTTTCCAAGTAGCGGTGGCAGCTTTGCGGCGTTCCTGGCAGGAGGTACTAAACCATCTAGCGATACTCCCCGCGCCACGGGGGAGGACAAGACACCACAACCTGCGATGACTGAGGAAACACCCAGTCAATCAGCCCAGCCGTCTCTGCAGCCTTCTGTCGCAGCCACTCCGGTTCCTGCGTTCACCAAAGAGCCGCCCAAATTATTCTCAACCGGCGCCGGCGGCTTCGCAGCCTTCGCGTCAGGGGGGAATAAATCATTTAGTGATCTCCTTCGGACTGCTGGAGACAAATCCCCGGCGCCTCTGCCGTCTGAAGAGACGCCCGGTAAACCAACCCAGCCATCTCCGCAACCCGCTGTCTCGATTGGCGGTGGCGGCGGTTTTGCAGCATTCTCGTCGGGAGGGAATAAATCGTTTGGTGATCTCCTCCGCACCGCTGGAGACAAACCGCGGGTCTCTACGCCGTCTGAAGAAACACCCAGCAAACCGGTCCAGCCATCTCCGCAACCCACTGTCTTGACCAGTGGCGGCGGTTTTGCAGCATTCTCTTCGGGAGGAAATAAATCGTTTGGTGATCTCCTCCGCGCCACTGAAGACAAGTCACGGGCCGAAACGCCGTCTGAAGAAACGCCCAATAAACCAGTTCAGCCTTCACAACCCGCTGTCTCGACCAGTAGCGGGGGTTTTGCAGCATTCTCTTCGGGAGGAAATAAATCGTTTGGTGATCTCCTCCGCACCGCTGGAGACAAGTCACAGGTCTCTACGCCGTCAGAAGAGATACCCGGAAAACCAGCCCAGCCTTCTCTACAACCTGCTATCTCAACCGGTGGCGGCGGTTTTGCAGCATTCTCTTCGGGAGGAAATAAATCGTTTGGTGATCTCCTCCGTACCGCTGGAGACAAATCGCGGATCTCTACGCCATCCGAAGAAACACCCAGCAGGCTAGCCCAGCCTTCTCCACAGTTCACTGTCTCGACTACCCCCGTCCCTGCCCCAGAGCCATCTAAACCGTTTTCGACTTTTGGTTCCGCTTCTCCACAATTCAGTATCTCGACTACCCCCGTTCCTGCTCCAGAGCCATCTAAATCGTTTTCGACTTTTGGTGGTGGCTTTGCGGCGTTCTCATCAGGAAGTAATAAATCGTTCGGCGAACTACTCCGTACCGTTGGAGACAAGTCCCCAGCACCCACACCATCTGAACCACCGTCCAGTAAACCAGTCCAGCCATCTCCGCAACCCTCTGTATCGGTTACTCCTCCTGTCAAGGAACCGCCAAAGCTCTTTCCTGGTGGTGGTGGGGGCTTTGGAGCGTTCTCGTTTGGAGCTAAACCGTCTAGACCACAGAGCGCTGCGCCGTCTGAGGCTATATCGACCAAGCTGGCCCAGGTTCCACTTCCAACGCCTCCTTCGACCATTTCTGTCTTCACGCTCGCGAAAGAGCCGGTCAAGCCCTCGCCTACCCCACCCGTGGCACCTCAAGTCGAGAAGGGGCCGCGGGTTGGAACCGGCGGAAAGGAGGGCGAAGAGGATGGCGGAGAGGATGGCGAAGAGGATGAATTCGAAGAGGAGGGGGAGGAAACAGGCGAGGGTGAAGCAGAATCGGGTGTGTCTGAATTGGTCTCCGAGTCTGAGGCGTTTGAAGAGGAGGAAGAATCAGAAGCGGTGTCAGAAGCGGTCGAGGAAGAGGTGGGTAAACGGATGGAAAAAGTGGTGAGGCCTACGCCTATGCTACCTCTGGTACCGGTACAGAAACCGCCGCCAACGCCAGAAGAGGGTATGCAATCGGAGTGTACTCTACTTTCGGACACTATTAAGAAGGAGCTAGAGAATGTAGGTTTTTTTTTCTTATCCTTCTCCTGTTGCTGCACAACTATTCATTTTGTATTCGCAGTTGAAACAGCTTGCGGTGGAGGCTTCGTTGAAGATGGCAAAACTTCAAAAGACGTCCGGGATTCCTCATCAAAAATCTGATCTTGGCGATTGCCACAAATGGACGTTTGGGGACATCAAAGAGTACGGGAGACTGTTGGTGGATGTCCAGGTGGATGTGAAGGAACTCAAAGCAGTGCCAGCATCGTTGCGCAAAGTTTTGAAAGAGCTGGACAGCAATATGCTTAAACGTACGTCTTCGAAAAGCATTGTTATGCACTGAATCTTACGGCTCGCAGTTAACACAAGGAAAGAAGAAATTACACGGTTTAACAAGGCCAAGACGGATGCAGATTTTACAAAAATGCTCAAAATACGGACGCTTGCTCCGGAATACGCAGAAATGCAATCACAGCTACGCAAGAGTATACGAGTGAGTTTTAGAACGTACGATGGGTCATTGTCCTTGACTGGTTTACCTCCCAGGTGATTAAAGATCGTGTACAAAAGCTTGAGGACCACTTACAGGCTTCCAAAAAGAGGATTCACGAGCTGAGGACCGGCCGGCCGATTTTGAGGTGTGTCCTCGGCTGCATGACTCGATTTTTGTGTTAATGCCATTGCAGACCGCCTTCTTTAGACACTGTGAACCGCACGTTCCACAATATCGATATCGCCATCGAGCAACAAAGACAAGACATCTCTCAGCTATGGCGCCGTATGGCCGGGTTGGAGATCTCGGGAGGAGCTGGCGCCATAGAACAGTTTGCTGTATCGTTGTCGAAGCGACCTCTGAACGTGACTCCAAATGTGGCGGTGACCACTGCAGCGGCCTTGAATGCGGAACGGTCGGCACAGAGGTTCAAGAAAGCGTTGTTGGCTTCTAGATCCCAGCCGCTTTTGAACACGACCGCTGTCGCCAAGACGCCTGTTGTGGAAGCGCCCAAGGCTGTCCCCGCCTTGCCAGCCCCACCAACCACACCAGCGATGAGCTTCCCTTCGTCACTCCCCGCCTGGACACCGCCACCACCCCCTGAATTTGCAAGCGCGCTCACACACGATCTCTCGCTCGCACGGAACCGCGGTGGGACTAAACACCACCAAAAGCCGATTGCGCTGAAGAAGAGTGGGAGTCCGGCAGGTTCGACGACACCACCGCCGTCGTTGTTTGAGTGGAAGCCTGTGGAGCCTATCAGACCCGCATCGTCGCTTCCGTTTGCGTTGCGACCTGCGGGGTCGAGTTGAACTGCTGTTTGGCGCGTGTTCGTTTTATAGTTGCGTGTCTTTCAAAATGTAGCTAAGTTGCATACTGGCTGATTTACCGAAATGCGGTGAGATGATTCTCGTGCTGTGCTTGTTTGATAAACATGGTCACTGGAGCAACGAACACTAAACGAGTGTGAACACCGTCGTCCACTGGGTCACTCACTATTGTTGTTAGCGTCGAGCAGGCTTCGATGTACCCGTTTGACGGCCTCAGAGGCGAGGTGACCAGGTACTCCACTGACTCTATCAATTCGACAAAAGGACACTCACTGGTTTCCGGTCGATGAGTCCGCCACCGCCACGCGCCGGCGCACTGCATCAAATCTGGTAGTACCAGTAAGCATCGTGGGCGGGAGGATACACATCGTCGTACGCTTCTAGCGAGTCTGAGAACTGTCGAGGACTACTTGCGAGTTGACTGCCAAAGGTGCTCTCGTTGTTTCGTGTTCTCTCTTTCCCTTATCGTTTGATGGCAAAACACACCAGACACACCAGACACAGCACTCGGGCCTCAGACAATTCCCCATCATTCGTTACGTATGAACCATGGTTCTAAAGGGACCCGAATCGACAGCACTTTTCAATCCGCGTTCCACCCAACACCCCACGTACATCACTGGCGATGAACCTCAAGCACGAACTCCACGAGCTTCTCCGCTATCGTAACGCTTATTTGCTTGCCTTTTCCGCGACGACCGGATATATCTGTTTCGGGTGGGACATTGGGCTCATCAGCGGCGTCCTCGCACTCCCTTCGTTTCAGCAGTATTTCGGGCTCGACACGGAATCGGCCACTGCGCGTGCCGCATTGGACGGCAACATCGTCTCCATCCTTCAAGCCGGTGGATTGTGCGTTCCTCTCTTACCGATTCCTGCTACGGGGATGCTAATGGGGGTCAAGCGTTGGGGCGATCGCATCGACCTGGTTCGCGAGTCGCTATGGTAGAAAACCGTCCATGCTTGCTTCTGCCATCATATTTCTTATCGGGAGTGTCATACAATCGATCGTCGGTCTCGGCAGTACGCCCGCTGTCGGACTCAAGGTGCTCTTCTTCAGTCGGTTCTTTGGTGGACTCGGCGTCGGGATGATGGCTGCGCTCGTGCCAACGTACGTGTCCGAATGTGCCCCACGGGCTATCCGTGGACGGTGTACTGGCAGCATTGAAGTGGCCGTTGGGTTGGGGAATATGCTGAGCTGCAAGTGTTTTCTCACGCTCATCCTTGTCCGCTCATCTTACGTCATCGATCCAGTCTGGGTCAACTATGGCGTATCCATCCAGATTCCGTCTGGTGAGATCCAATGGCGTCTGCCCATCATCGTACAGGTCATACCGGGTGTCCTCTTTTTCTTCTTTATGCTCTTCCAA
The DNA here is from genome assembly GCA_038089295.1 of Xerocomus amazonicus. Taxonomy (NCBI): domain Eukaryota; kingdom Fungi; phylum Basidiomycota; class Agaricomycetes; order Boletales; family Boletaceae; genus Xerocomus; species Xerocomus amazonicus. The sequence continues at coordinate 29,580 of JBBPKO010000253.1, forward strand.
CCGGAATCACCCCGCTGGCTCGTCGAAAAGGGGCGCTACGACGACGCCGCGAAATCGCTCGCATACATCGCACGCACCGACCCCACCTCGCCTGCAGTCCAACATACGCTCTCCGAGATTCGCGCCGACCTTGCCGGACACCCGCCCCTCAGCCTCGTCGCTCAATTCCGCAAGATGGGGGAGAACAAAACGACGGCGCTCCGTTGCTTCATCCCTATCCTGCTCACCTTCTTCCAACAATGGTCTGGCACAAACGCAATCAACTATTACGCCCCAGAGATCTTCGCGTCCCTCGGCGTCGCCAGCACGACCGCATCGCTACTCGCCACAGGCATCTACGGCGTCGTCAAATTCGTCACGACCCTCCTCGTGCTCGCCTTCGTGATCGAGTCCTGGGGCCGCAAACGCAGCCTAATATACGGCGGCCTCGCCCAAGGCCTCGCGATGTTCTGGATCGGGGGCTACGCCGCGATCCACCCCGCGCCGACCGTCGTACCGGCGACGTACGTCACGCTCGTGGCGATCTACGCGTTCGGCGTCGCGTTCTGTGTCGGGTGGGGGTTCACGCCGCTCGTGGTTGGGTCGGAGGTGGCGCCTGGGCGTGTGCGACCGGGTGTGATGGCGCTCGCGTCGGGCATGACGTGGTTGATGACTTATGTGATCGCGCAGGCGACGCCGAGGATGTTGGCGACGATCACGTGGGGGACGTATGTCGTGTTCGGGGGTGCGAGCGTGTTGATGGCGGTGTGGGTGTGGGGTGGGGTGCCTGAGACGACGGGGGTGCCGCTCGAGGACGTGCGGTGGTTGTTTGAAGGGGTGGTGTGGTTGAGGTGTGTACAGGACGCACCGGGCGGACGGGTCGTGCTCGGAAAGCGGCGTGCAGCGACGATTGAGGAGTTGAAGCAACGTACAGGGTGGCGTGGATCGGACGAAGAACCGAGTGCGGAGGAGAAACGGACGGACGATATGCTTATCATTTAATCTAATAGATGTGGAGCGGTATCCAAGCTATCAAACATTTTTTTTTAATATGCGAATGCATATCTGCATGGAACGAATGAGGTACAACAAGGACCGAATAAGCCTGATACGCGTCCAAGCGCGGCCAGAGGCTCTAGAACGGGGGTATCGTACAATGACCACCAAAACAAGACAGATAACCAAGACACAAAAAAAGCGTCAAGCTCTCGAAAGAGAAAGCACAAGAAAAGAGACCGGATGGGTGACACGATCAAACCCCAATATAGCTCCAAGGGTATAACGATGACCAGGAAAAAGACAAGGGGTCACTAGCCTAAAACGCATTGCGCTCAAATGGGCTTCCAGAGATCCGATCTCTTCAGCCAGTTGCGGCGACGCCGGGTCATGCCGAGTGCTCGATGGGCGAACGACGACATGGTACTACGCTTCATGTTGAGATCACGACGGGCAGGGGTGCTGGGATCACTCAGGCTATAGAAGCGCGTCAGCGAGTGGCGTTAGGTACGACAACAGTACTGACCACGCGGCAGACGACGTCCCGGAGGGTTGTGCCGTGGAGACGGATTGCGTTGCTGCGCTACTACCGGGTGAATTGGGAAGCGAATCAAGTTCGGCGGTAGCGGGAACTGGAAGCTCGGTTTGGTTCGGCCCGGGAACAGGTATGTGAGAGTACGAGTTTTGGAAAATATCATTCTGCGGGCCGTCCTGGAAATTGTAAAGATCGTTGTAGAAAGGAGGGGAATGGGCCCCTTCAAACATCTAGATCGCATGTGAACGATTACGCAGGTAAAGGGAGGGAAAAGACCGACGTTGTTCTGCTCTGCTTGGAACCAATAAAGGGGTTGTTTGGCACCGTAGGTACAGTTACCAGGAACTGCGTCCGGCTTTCCGTTTTCCGGGTCTGCACCACAACGGCGGGCGACTTGGGGTGTGGACAGGCCGACGGTAGAAGTTGAGTCCGTGATGCGGCACTGGAATCCGTTCATGTAGTCTGCGATGATCGTTGATCAAAGAATGTATGAAAGCACAAGAGCGAAACGTACTCTGCTCTGCACCACTGTCCGGAGAGTGGATCCAAAAAAAGGCACAGATACACATGTTATTCGGACAAGGGGGCATCTTTGCCGGAACGGAGAAATCGGTGTATCGATACCAGACGCAGGTATGGTTCACGGAGAAGATGGTAAAATCAGTCGGCTGTACATCTGCGACGTTGCTCTTGTACGCGATAGCCAACGCGCAGCCCTTGGTATCGCTGATACCGGTGGTGTGGTATTCACTTGATGGTCTGCCTGGACAGACATTGTTGGGATCGTTCGGTTCCTGGGTGTTACCGCCTTCTGAGGAATTGTAGTAGGTCGTAGCACTTTTGTCGCAGGCGATCTGCATGGTGACGTCTTGGCCCGCGGGGAGGTCGAAGACGTCCTCTGGGTGGGGGGGATAACCGAGATGGTTATGGAACCACCATTTGGCGAACGAGAGATGGATGAGAGGTGCTACGGGGCGATTATCGTACGAAAATGTAAGGCTGGTGACATTGAAGCCGAACATGGCTGGTGTCCAGATCGCTGTTGGACTGTGTGAGCAGCGATCGGTAGAGAAAGGTGAGACACGAACAAGCATGAGCGGAGACAAGGGAGAGAAAGGGAAGGAGGAGGAGGAAGAGCATCGTGGGCCTGCCAGAAGGGTGGATGAAAGATTGCGTTTGCTTTGATTTTTATAGTCTTCATGTGTGGTACATTGTATTTGTTAGTGTCCACCTTTTTGTTCCGGTAGCAAGCAAGTGACTCAATTGTCCTCATTTCCGTTAAATAACATTAGAGCATGTGGTCTTCCTCGTCCTTCATATCTCCATCATGTCTACTAAATACCGCACTACGCCTGCCTCTGCACTTTCCGCTCGTCCTCAACGACCGGTCAAGTATGTGCACCCAGTCACCGGCCCGGATGGCTCCGTCGGGTATGACCACCCACTCGATAATTATTTCGACGCTTCCATGGCACCACGGTTGCTCCCTTCCCAACCACCTTCCAGGGTCTGTCTTTCCCACTGTCTCTTCCGCTTTGTTTCATGCGCGATTCCATTAGCTTTACGACACAGTCGCACATGCTCACGATCGCCGTTTCCAAGTCTCACAGGACATGCTCGACCCTGCAAACCCCAGTCCGCTCGTTCTCAATCATCCAGAGCGTCGTTGCTCGTTCGCGAAGCTGTCTGGTAACTCCGCAGATTACATGGGCATCTCCCCAGACCATCCAGAATGGCGTCCTCGTCGCTCCTCCTACGAAGACCGTCGCGGCGCCGTCGGTGTACCTCCTCCCCGCGTCAACACGCTCGTCCCGTACATCCCCCCCGTTGACACCACAGTACCCCCTCCCTCCAAAGAGTGGCTCAAAGAAAAGGCGAAGCGGCTTCTCGAAAGCACCCAACCCCAGCCTGACAACTCGGATCCTCAATCACTCTCCAAGGAGGACGACTTCACCTTTGATTACGACACCGATAGCGACCTTGATACCGCTCCTACCGTCCGTCGCGTCCAGCCCCCTCAACAACTTCCCACAGTCCAAGAGTCGCACTCGTCCTCTGATACGGACACGGATTCGGACACGGACACGGACAGCGATGTCGGGTACGACTGGTCCACCGCCGAACCGCCCTTGGATCCAGAGGCTGCACGCTGGTTGATTCCCCGAAGGCGCCCTTCGGTTGATATCATCAATGTCTCGGTCGACACGAGTTGCCCCCCGTCAAGCGACGAGCAGGCCGGAAAACGACGCAGAGGAAGCAAAACCGCACTCTGTCCCCAATGCGCCAAAACACCCAAGAGACATGAAAACGATTCACCCGCGCGACGTGCTAGCGAGAGTACCCAGGTGGACACCCCATCCGTCGAATGCAGCACGGCCACATTGCATCCGCCCTTCTCGTCGATTTCCGCTACTGGCCAGCACCTAGATCATATCCGAATCGCATCTCGCAGTGCATCCCCTGAAGCTTTGAAATCACCCAAGATGTTCCCCTGTCTCTTGGGTGGCTGTATCCAAGTCTGTTCTTCCTCGGGTGATCTCCATCGCCATCAACAATCGCTTCGACACCGTGCACCATCTCACCCCTGTGTATGCTGTGGCAAGTCGTACACGCGATTGGATGCATTGAAGAGGCATTTAAACGGCAAGAATGAGTGTAAAACAGTTCGCGATGAGAACCAAGCACCCGCGGAAGCGAACCCAGATGCGATGTAAGTCTTTTTCGCGTTGCTTACTTCGACAATCGACGAGGCGAGGCTCTGGCGTGTCTGTCTATGCCCATAACCCACCAAGATCACAAGTCGTGTTCTTCTCTTTTTCATTCCCGGAAGGGCTGCATGTCTAGCTTGTGCTCATTGTGTTGCTTATTTCTCTCTGCATCCTCATCCTGTCCTTACTGCCTCACTGTTGTCTGTCGTCTATATGTAACCATTTGTCACTCGCTGAGAATAATTCATAAATGCTTTATCTGTTCCCTAGATCGATATAAAGTGTTGACGTGCAGTTCCCGATTCCTGTCCACTTGCGTTAGCCGAGGCCCGAGGTTTTAGTCTACGAGAAATAAAGTCTTTGCCTCACCACTCCGTTTGCAGAACGAGTTTCACTTCTCCTCATTTCCGCCCACACCTTCGACTGTCTCAGAGGCCATGTTACCTATCCTTCCCACAGGTCCGATACTGCTTCGAAGAACCAACCCCTCGAAACACTGGTAGTCGGAGCCCAGTTTCGGGCCGGAAAGCCTCCCCGTATTCGGGACACTTTGTTCGTTGTCCGTCTCTGAACCTCGTAGTTTCAGCGCGTGGACCTATGCTTACAGTTGAAGGACATGCCATGTTTCAGTCTCGTTATTATGCGCGCGGTCCATAGGTGTGACCCTGGCCAGGACCAGGGCAAGACATTGACGTCAGACAACCCGAGACAAAATAGGGTTCTCACGTCACAATTACCCGCTGGCTACATTTCGAGCTTGTTCGTTCGAACGGGGGATGCGTGCACTTGGAAACGTCGTGTGTTCTCGCCGGTCTCGTCGGGTGAGCGCTCGAGTGAAACGCCACGTCGATGAGTGTGGCCGTGGTGCGATGAGAGAACGAAAGATTGGACGATTCGACGTTGAGATGAAACGGAGTGTGGATGTGGTAGGGTGTCCATAGGGCGACATCGAGTGTCATCGCTGGAAGAATCAGGTCGTGTGAGCTGTGCGTCTGTGTGTCGTGCTCGAGTCGGTGCTGGCTTGACCGCGTGTTCAAAAATATTGTTGCGTGCCATCCATCTTGCTATGTCGTCTACAGCTTACACAACATGTTTGTATCTCCTCTACATGCTACTAGCGGACGATAATGGCGGGCAAATGTGCATCCCAAGCAGTCCTCAGAACATTCTTCCTTTTACCGTTCCAAGACCCAGGTAAGCAAGAGATAGTAAGTACTTGTGCGAATCAATGACTGATAACAAGGAGCTTTGGGGCGATACAGAGGTCGGAGTGAAGAGGTGAAACCAAAACCGAACGAGGAAACCTGGCGTCGTCGAGCAGAAACAGACCGAAACCAGTGGTCAAGACGAGAAGACGTGGGGTTGCGCTTCTCGACAGCAGCCATCGTCGTGAGCACACAACATTCGATATTGACGTGTGGACGATGGGAAAGAGGTGGGGATCCCAGTATAGCTCGCAGACGTCTGAGGCACAGTCAGTCAATGATGGGACATACGCATGATTTTTTCCGCACTGACCACCAACTTGTCGCATTGTTGAACCTGACCCGTGTTCGCCTTGACAGTTCTCTGTTATCGTAGAGAAGGCCGTCGAACGTCTGCACATCGGACTTGCCGGGCCATAACACTGGCGCTGCAATACTTTTCATCAAGAATACCGGTTTCATATTGGAAGCCCACACGATTATGGCCTGGCTCGCCGGTAGGTCTTATCACTCCGGCGCGGAAAGCGGAAACGGGCGTTTGCAATTTTCAAGGTTCACAAATAAATGTGTCGCTGCGCTGATGTCCACCAGGACGAGGCATCCGCGAGCAAGAAATACAAGGCGAAACTCGACGCCTATACTGTCACACTGTCTCCCCGCCCATCGACTCTGAACCAAGTGGACAAGCACGTTGCCCATAAATAGGACACCGGAAGATTCCGACAGGATAACTATGCGACACTGTAATCGCTGACGCTGACATGCCTTTTATCCACATCGTTTACCGCGCGATATGCGACGTTCTCGAGGGTACTGGTCGTGTTGTTGAAGCAATCAAGTCTTTCCGACGCATGCAAGAAGTGATCCCATCGGATGCGGACGTTGCAAGCGATGTTTGACGGCGATGCACGAAAAATTGCGCTGATGTTGCACTAGGCTTTTTGAAGCCGGCAAATACTGAGTGTCGCTGACAAAATACTCCATGTCACTTATCGAATCCCTTGCTGGACGGCGAGGGCAGACCTCCCAGTAATATGTACCACTGGAAGCGCCACATGGCAGCGCAAAAGTGCACGTGGGTGCTCGAAAGGGCCCCATTCGCCAGCACGACCTGTGGGAGCATGCCCATTTCAAGCATCGCTGGGTCCTTCCCCCCGAGCAGGAAGCTTTCCCCCCCCCACTCATCCACCCCGCATCGCAACCCATCTATCCGGGGTCGCGCCCTCCACATGCCTCAGCCGCCTCTGTGGGCTGGCTAACTCCCTCGATAGGGCTTAAGACGGGTAG
>JBBPKO010000254.1:0-12737 GCA_038089295.1 Xerocomus amazonicus
CGGTACACGAGTCATTGGGCCGTGAGCGCCATTCAACTGCTCGTAAGCGATCTTGTTGTGTTGATTGACACTTGATGCTGTAGGGTGCACACCACGTCAGTCATGCGTTTGGAGATGCGAGGCAGAAAGGCATGTTGTTCCTATCGAAACCTCTGTGTATGTTACAGACGCCATGGCCTTTCCACTCCTCGATCAGCGCTGGACAAGGAAACATTTGATATAATGTGGGGGGATTCGGCTCCCAATGAAAGAGACGGAGCAGCGGGGCTTTTCTTCAGACATGTTCATACTGAGTTCCAAGGAGATGGCGTGGATCCCACACCGTGGCTGGATTATATGCCCAACGTAAGCTCGTTGTTTTGCCCATAGTTCCAACTTTTGACTAGTCGTTGCTAACGTGACCGCTCCTCAGTTTTGCACAGTGTCACAACAAGAACTTGTTTCAGGTGCCTCAGCTGGGTATGCTTTCACCACGTTTACTCTCAATGTACCTGCGTACTTGAACTGGCTTCTCGCGCGCTTTCTCTCCGCTGGAGGCTCCATAAAACGGGTGCACTTGCAGCACATTTCACAGGTAGTACTCATCATTTCTGACCAGCCCCTCATTAAAATTATCCGCAGGCATTAGATGCCACCATAGTGAATCCAGCAGCCATCATCACTTGCCCTGGTATTGGCGCTCGTTTTCTTGGGGGTATCGAAGATAAGGATGTTTATCCTATCCGTGGACAGACGATTACTTTGCGCGCACCATGGATCAAGTACGGCAGGTCGCTTAGTGGTGCAGATGGATCATATCCTTACATGATGCCACTCCCCACGGGAAATGTGAGCATATACTTGCCCTGCAGAACGGAACAGAAAAGAGAGAAACATGACGGTTCATGGACAGGTCCTCATTGGCGGGATCAGAGTACCTAATGACTGGCACGTCGTCGCCTTTCGGACACCTCATATTCTTACCGTGCTACTAGGTGTTCAGTTCCACGCGCTGTGGACCGGATCTACATCCTCACAAGCGTGCTTGCACTCTGTCCTGACCTTGCGCCTCCGTCCGTCCGTGCAAGTCGTGAACCAACGGTTGAGGACCTCGAAGCGCTTATCGTCGACGAAGGATGTGGGCTGCGCCCAGGTAGAAAAGGGGGCATCAGGCTGGATGTTGGTTTTCTTGAACGAACGGAGGGAAGGAACATCCCGGTTGTCTATAATTATGGGTTAGTTGGATATCAATTCGGAGGCGAACAAGGATGGGTACTGACCAGCCATAATCGTAGACACGCCGGAATGGGCTTTCAGTCTTCGTGGGGGTCGGCAAGGGTCGCGCTAGAGTTGCTGGAAGATGCTATTGCTATTCATGACCAAGACAATCAGAAAGTGTAGGGTAGCCGGTGATACCAAACTAGTTGTAAATAACGACATTTCCCAGCTGCGGAGAGCTGCGCCGGCCGGAGTTGTCAATTACTACCAACTACACTATGAAAGTACACAATCTCTTGCCCTTCGTCTTCCTCTCTACCGTCCTTGCGTCTTTTATCCCCAACCCTCAGGTCGTTCTCGGTGATGACTCGTCTCCAGCCCACGGTGTCGGTGGTCTGCCGATTCCACTCCAGTCTACACTGAACGAAGTTGGGGCGACCATTCACAAATGGGCTCACGGAGGAAAGACATTTGTGCAGGAGCACGGCTTGATGTGTGAGTCTTCAGGTTCTGAGTGGTTAAGCTCAGTAGGTGGCTGACGGACGTGTTATAGACGAGCTTGTCCAGCACTCGTACTTTCCCGAACATCAACTGAGGATTACAGAGCCCACACTCTGCGATCCATCCGTCAAACAGTACTCTGGATACCTCGATGTCACCGACGACAAACACCTCTTCTTTTGGTTCGTCCTGTCGTAGCCCCGCGTTCTGGCAAGCCGCCTGATGTGTCCGTCACATGATACACCAGGTTTTTCGAGGCCCGTGACTCGCCAGAGGATGCGCCAGTCATCATGTGGCTTAATGGTGGTCCTGGCTGTAGCTCTTCCACCGGCCTTCTCTTTGAGCTCGGCCCCTGCCGTATTGCCAGCAATGGTACAGAGACAATTCCAAACCCATATAGCTGGAACACAAATGCCAATGTCATCTTCCTCGACCAGCCCGTCGACGTGGGGTACTCCTACGTCGAGGATGGGAGTGCCGTCAGTACCAGCCCACTCGCCGCTAAAGATGTGTATGCGTTCTTGGAACTTTTCTTCTCTCGTTTCCCAAAGTACGCGTCATTGCCCTTTCATATCGCAGCCGAGAGTTATGGTGGTACATACGCGCCAAACATCGCGAACGTGATATACAACGAGAATAAGAAAGTCCCTTTGGGAACACCACTCGGTAGCGCTAGTGCCCTCATTAGGATAAACCTTGCGTCCGTCATCATTGGCAACGGGATGACAGACAACTATGTTCAAATGGCCTCGATACCCGATTACCTCTGCGAGGGACCATATCCTCTCTACGACGACCCTGACGGACCACAGTGCCAAGCTCTAAGAACAAAGGTACCCATATGCCAGTTGCTCACAAAGGGCTGTTACAATTATAATACTCGCCTTCTCTGCGTTCCTGCAGCTTTGTACTGCACCACCCAGCTGTATGGTCCTATTTCACGTACGTTCGGCTTCAGACCTCGCATTTATTGCTCTGAATTTTGTTATTTCCCCTTCGCTAGAATCTGGTTTAAACCCTTACGATGCTCGTCTTCCCTGTGACCGCGAGAAGGATGGTCCTCTCTGCTATCGACAAATGGAATGGATTGAATCTTACTTAAATCAACCCGAGGTTAAGGCTGCGGTAGGCGCCAACCCCCAACGGAAATTTGAATCTTGCAACCTTGGTATCAACCAAGCATTCATGCTTCAGGGGGATTCAATGCATAATACTCCTGCTTTGTTACCGCCTTTGATCAACGACGGAGTGAGGTTGTTGGTGTACGCTGGAAATGCTGGTACGTAGAACGATCCCATCTAAATGGTATTTTAGCTAGTAAACGAAAACTAACATTTGATGTCGGCAGATATGATGTGCAACTATATCGTAAGTTCCAAAGTGAGGGAGATGATTGTTCGCTGATTGTTTTGCAGGGTAATGAACGTTGGCTAGAAGTTCTCGAAACTGATTTCCTTGATGAATTCGCCACTGCCCCAACGGAGCAATGGATAACGCTACCATCTGGTAGAGTTGCAGGTACCGTGCGCAGTGCAAACGGAGGTGGCTCAGGTGCTGGCAATATCACATTCGTTACGGTTTATGAAGCTGGGTCAGTGCTTCAGTTGTGTTTCACTGGCATGTACTTGACGTCCTTTCCTCCACTATAGTCACATGGTGCCGTTTGATCAGCCGGAAGCTGCCTTGGTGAGCTCGATCATCCTTTGCTGGAGGTTCATACTAATTCGTTTCACTTCTCGCAGGACCTGATTACAAGATGGATTTATGACATCCCCTTGGCATAAGCACATGAAGCATGTGCCCAACCATCTCTGATCGATTCGCGGTTTCCTGAAGTGATGCGTCTCTTAGTTGGTAATACTGCGGTGTATATAATTTGTATTACAGGCATCTCGGATAACAAAATGATGATGCAACAGATCTTAGATATACATCTGACTCTATCGTTCGATGCCTCAATGTTGCTTTTGCTTGGTTTTTTCTCCATTGTTTGATGGTCTTGCATCAGAACGCGCTCAGCTGTCAATTTCTGGAGATCTGTACAGATCAGAATACTGGGAAATTAAACATTTTCGTAATAACTCGAGACACATTACTGCTCAAAAAAAAAACCGGCCTACGACTTGGTTGTGCTCGTTCATTTTGATGAATCCCTTCCGATCGCTTTCCTGCCCATGGCCTTTAGACGGACTAGTCTTTATCGACCCGTAAAATTAGTTTCCCAGAGGCGTTTTCCACTTCTCATCCGGCGACGATTTTCTCAGCTATGGGTTGGTTGTAAAAAGAACAGCATGCATTAGTGTTCCCTTTCAAGTGGGAATTATGCATGAACTTCAAGCGCGTCGTCGCAGAAGTGAGCGGTAATATTCGAGCATCTTGAAAAGAGCGCCCGAACTCGCAGGGGCAGCCCGACTTAAAAGACTCTAAACAAACAAATTGACATAAAATCATCTCGATATGATACATAGCAAAACGAAGAGGCATAATTCTTGGCAGCTTAACGAGCGCTTTGGACACGTGTTACAGACAAATACCCGTGGAGCATGGCGGCGCCGCGCTCAGTGGTAGTTCGACGTGGTCCCGGGGCAGAGCGTCAGCGTGATGTCCGCGTTGGGGCAAGTGTAGTCAACGAGGTCGGCAGGTTTATATCCACCTACGACCCCGCAGGTGCGTCAGCAGCAGTTTCTGGGAAACGCGAATCGATAATGCTGTCACGTACTGGACCCGTCGTTGTCTGGGAACGCATACGCATTGTAGCACCTGCCGTAGTAGAATGCGCTCTGCGGACCAGGGCCGGCATTATTCACACAGCCTCCTCCGCCCGCAGGGAGAGCACCACCGCTACACGCAGACGCAGAAGAACAGCATGGCGAGAAGCATGATCCGTCCGGACCGGGCACGGGCTGTGCACGTCCGTGTTAGTATACTAAAAAAGCTTCAAGAGAAAGTTAACCAACACAACCGGATGAGATCGTGCACGCAAACGCGTCGCAGCTGGCGTCGGCAGAGGAAATCTCCATCCCGACGTTGTAACCTTAGATGAGGGAGATATCATAGGTCACTGAACCAGGGATAGCATACTAGACAAGAAAAAAGCCCGCCGGTCAAATGAGACTCGCTGTCTGGTCTCAAAAGCTTACAAAGTTGAATTCAGCCCTACTGAACGGAGTCGCACCATCCCAGGCAGGTCCACCCGTAGTGCAAGAGGAACCTGCGCTGTTACATCCGGTACCCGATGAAGATGAGCAGAGTCCCAGGCAACAACGAAAAAGACGTGGCGCTCACCAACATTAATAGCGCCGTCCCAGTTGGAGCTGATGCCCATGTTGACGGTGGCACCCTGGGCAACGGTCACCCCGTTGTGGATGCTACCGAAGCTGGTCTGAGTGAAAAGGAAGACAGATTCGGCACATTTGTTTACAACATTCAGAGACTGGGCCTGGGCCGCGGTCACGATTGCTGCGAGAATGAGGCTGGAGAGGAGAGACATCTATTGTATAGCTGGTGTGCTGGGGAAGTGTGTGTCTGACAAGCCAGTCTTTATACCTTTTCGCTGGGAGGACCGGGTCTCTCCGGTGACTTTGAATAAATTCTGTGAGACAGTAACGAAGCGAGATCTATGCGGGCGCGCCGCTCTGGGTGGAGCGGACTAGTTGTCTGACGGTTCGACTCGGTATATCAATAATTTTGTGGGATGCTCACCTGAGGATGTAAGATTTATGCGAGTGGACCGTTCCGAATAGGTCAAGGTAGGTCAGTGGTCTGGCAACTGCAGTTAGCATGTCGACGAGGAATTGCTAAGACCCAGTCGGAACCGGTCCAGGTATTCCAAGTGCAGCTTTTTTGCTCGGTTGCAGACAGCACGTTGAAAACGGCGAAGTTCCCCTAACTGTCCACTACATCACAGGAACTCACAGCAACTAATATTGGATATGACACGCGGCAATCTGTGAGTGATGTTATTACGGTCGTGGACAGGATGATGTGAGGTAATTGACCGCTATTCCGCTTGCTTCAGAACAACGGACAACGCGCGCTTGGAGCTTGTACATCAGCAGATTGGAATGTCTTGTCGTACGTGGTATCGGGAACTCCAGCCGGCGAGGGATCATTTCAAGCTCCAGAGCCTGCAGCTTTTCGCATTCTTCTTACGGTCGTGCTACCGTAAGACCTCGGAGATTGCAAAATGCAACAACAACTCAGGGAAGACTGTGAGACAGCATACGGCAGTGTTGTTGATCAATCTTGGCGTAGCTATACGATTCGACTTATTTCATTTAGAGAGCTGATATGATGTAGAGAAATGGGTCCCTGAACGTACATGGAACGGCCACATAGTACGGTGCAATGTAGGGGTGAAAGGTTCGTTGATAAATCTGCAAGTGCAAGTGCCATCCTCTGTGACAAAGCTTGGTCATCCATTACCGATCATAAAAATATTATAGAAGGGTTCAGCGTGTACATGTCGCGGCCAACATCTTCGTGTGAAGGTGAAATGCATACATCTTGAGGTTCAAATAAAGGACAAGAAGGCTAAACCTGAATAAATCAGCCTGTCCGCGCGCAAACGGATATAAAACTAGTAGGATTGAGGTGTTTGCATCGGAGCCTGACCTCTGGAAACTGTCACTTTGGATTTGAAGGAGAGAAAAATCCGGGAGATACCTATAGCTGCAGGACTATCATGAGACAACGGCCCAAATGAATGGCAATAAATAACAGACCGGTGGTATGCTCCATCAAGCGATTGACTCATCTATGGAGCATCATCGGCCGTAGTAGGTGGCGTAGGAAGGAACTTGACGAAAGCAATCGGTCCCGAATTACAAACGAGGACGGCTTGGGAGCATCGTGACTCTGAGTACAGCTCGAATCCAGACACTTACTGGCGACAACGAAGAGAGCCACATCCTCCGAGATAAATAACTAGCGGTATGGTATGACAGTTTATCCAGTCCACATTAAGGATCGAGCCAATATACTTCACAATTATATATCATAGCAATTGTCTCCACCAAAGGGAACACATAACTGGATACCCAAATGTTCTGGACTCTGATTTAGGATGATTCTGCGTTACCTTCTAACAGAGAAAAGATAGCTTGAATCGAGAACTCTCCACAAGAAGGGCCTTCAACACACCTCACTTGAAGGGACAGTTTGAAAATTTGTCTTCCAGGTGGGAATGTGCGTGAAGCCACTCGTCCAGCGTAGCGACGAATTCAGCGTGCGAGACTTCTGTGCGTGATGATTTGGTGGATGTACGTGTCACGCTTTCGCGAAATATTGTGAAGGAAGAAAAGATCAGGTCGCTGATCGCCTCACGCAACTCCTCTGGCCATTGATTCTCGAGGCATTGCACAAATTCGGCGCTTTCAATGAGTTGGATTACTCCTTCGGTAGTCACGATCGTAGCGCATTTCTGCTTGGCTATAGCTCTGGGACTTCCTTCAGCCCATTCAGCATATTCTTGAGGCCAGTTTCTCAAATGAGACAGCCGCCCCGATCCAATGGGTTGTGCAAAGTGATTTTCATCGGCTTCGCGCAACTCCGCATTAGAGAGGGGTCCTGCATATGAGAAGAAGAAGAACAAAAGCACATAGAGAAACGACTCCACATCGTCGAATTGTGTGTGCCTGTGCCCCCATAGAACGTTGTAGGAGATGTAAGGAAATGTTCCCTGTCTCATTCTTCAGATCAGATTCATCGAACTGGCAAAGGGCTTACGGTTCTCAACCCTTTCATGAGCTGCTTCTTATCAGACTCAAGGAGGGATGTTTGCTTGTTATGCAAACGACGATTCACTGGGGGCCCAACCACAATTGCCGATGTAGGCTTTTCAGCCTCCTGGAGAATGGCCATGTCGAAGTCAATTAGATATCCCCGCTCGTCATTAGGACGACACGCGAGCACAATGTTGTTCTCGCTGATGTCGCGGTGCAATATACCGATATTCGTCAGATATTCATGCCCTTTCGTGGTACCCCATTAGCATCCCTGTGACCATGAATGTACAAAATGAGAGGCATACCCAATAGTGCACCACGCAATCCCCGTACAAAATCATGTACTCCCCAGAAGTACATCACCGGTCTCTTCAGCTCAGATACCGACACAGTCAGTACACGGTTCTCGATAGACAGTTTCTCGATCTGATCATCAAGAAATCCTCGAATCACCCCGAGCGTAGTCAACTGTCTCCCATTCCTCTCCACCCTGATCGTCCTAATCATCTATCAGAACATGACTCTCAGGTCAGGAAAGACGACATACTCGACCGGGATGACCACATTTGGATGACCACCGCTACTCATCAGCCTCTCCATCACTGCGTCTTGTTCTGCTACTCGCCCGAGATCTTGCCAAGCCATCTTCAACGCAAGAAGTTTGTGTTCATCTTCGAGATCCACGACACAGAATACGGTCGTTCCTCGTCCACGGATTGAGCTCGCTGTGAATAACACTCCCAAACACTTGTATCCGTACACACATATCGGATAGAACACGAAGCGGTTTACTTCAAACACCTCCTCTTCTGTCTTGCGTTTCTTTGACTGCGTCTCCTCGTCTTCCTCGTCTATTTCTGAATGTGACCTCTTTGACAACCTGGATACAGACCTAACTGGTCGTGGGACTCCCACGACAGCAGACGCAGTGTGAGGACGGAGAGGGGCCTTTACTGACGCAGATCCGATCGGACAGAACTTTGCCACTCGACGATCCGGGACAGAGCGCGCTTGATGTTTCTTCGACTGCGAGCCTCGATAGCTGACGTTCTTGAGAACACATCCTTGTTCCCTCCCAGCGAGCTCTACGTTGGGATTATGTCCTAGATCAACCTGGTCCGCTAACCCAAGGCCAAGCAAGATCCGTATGAACTCCATGCATCCACGTCCATCCTCGAGGACTAGTTCCAGACGTTCCGTTCCGCTGCTCTCTCCGCGCACGAAAACAGCCTTATCCTTGCTGACTGTCATTCCGAGCACATAGTGCACCCATGGCTGTGCACGTTTCAGTCCCCGTGCATATCGCTGCATCTGTTCAATACCTGCAGTGATGTCCTTGTTCTTCGACTCCCCGACCAGGCGGGCAGCTGTGAAGTTAATATACTTTTGATTGACTGTCTTGAATTCATTCTTGAATGCCTCTATCGGCAACAATAAGAAGTCTGGTCGCATGTCTTCTCCATCTAGTTCATACGATAGCGGTACAGCATGGGTCTTGTCCATTGGAGCTGCGAGACGATGTCGCAATGTTGTGTACTCTCCAGGGAGGTGAGGCCTAGCGATAGCAAATGCACGATCGGTGATTTCGTTCATGAACGAAACGAGGTCGTCTTCCTTGAGAGGCCCCGAGGGGAAATGTGCCCACTCGAATCTGTATGGCATCGTCTTCTGCTTCCCCTTTCCTTTCCTGTCGCTCGATTTCTCCTTTTCTTTCGTATCAATGGACTCTTCCGACTCCCCTGCATTGGTATTGGTATCACGATTAATGCAGTCGTAGCGGTCCGCGATTTCGAATGCCTGCTGGATCGCTCGCTGAACATCGTCCGATTCTGGATTTAGTGCCTCAGGAGCATCGTCACCGTGAGCAAACACTTGAACGATATTGTCGTCGATAAACTTGCGCAGAATGTCTCTCGCCAATGCTGTGGATACGATATGGCCGAAAACATGGTCTGCAAGATCATGCATTAAATATCGCGCCTTTGCCAGCTCGTGCGCGATTGCCTCGTCCACTGTTGTCCGAGTATGTGGTTGACTCGGGTGTCTGTTCGCAGCTGACTTCTTCAGTGGAGAAGGGTTGGTTTTGGTGCGGACCGGGACCACCACCTTGTTGTCCATGTCGTGTCTGCAGTCTGTCAGGTTTCGCTGGCCATATAACGAGTTGGGATAAGTAAATCACGAAAATAAATGAAACGTACGAATATGTGAAGGAATCTTGCGTTCTTTCTTGAGCTTGTCTCTGGGCTGGTGGCATTGACACGCGTTGACAATGTCGCAGTAGCCATTGCAGAAAGTAGAGGGTAGAATATAGAATGAGAATGTTGATACTGAGAGAGAAAAACACGACTTACCGTCAAATATTGAGCGTGTCTTATACCGAAACGATGTGGTTATGGATGGATCGACGTAGAACAGTGCGGTTGTGGATGTTGATTGGTGTGGACGCGTCTTCGCCTTATTTGGGATATGGAATAAAATGACTGCTTTTGCTCTAGCGAGTGACCAGTCACTGCGCGATGGTATTACCGATCACTGAGGCGATACAGAATCAATGTCCACTGGTGGTGGTACCGTCTCTTTCAGTCACTATTCTAATTACTTGCCACTGATCGAGTATTTCCGGCGGCCGTTTAACCCACATCCTGCATAGCTCTGTACCAAAGGTGTGCCGTCTAGATTCTCTTTCCTGAGATTTGTGGGCGGAAGATGGAACCAGAAATCTCCCATCCCGGAATTATTGGCACTATGGACCATAAGACGACAATTGCCCAACTACCGAAATGGTCTCCAACACTCGCTTCATGTCCGTTGTTGTGACCACGAGAATGAATCAGCTAAAATCTGACGGGTTTCATCAATTTCTAGTTGAGCATTATGGCAGTGCAGAAGCATGTCAAGACCAAGAGAACACGCCCTCCTGCTTGTCACAGCACTAGTCCAATTTGCAGGTCACTCTAATGTTAAAGCTTACTTAAAAGGTATTGGCTTTCTTTCGGCAAATGTGGAAAATCGAGGCTGACGGTTTGCCGTACCGAGCGGAGGTGTCCAGATTAGTTACCTGGTTCAAGCCCGTTCTGGCAAGTAACCACTGCGATGATGCCGATCACTGGGACGACGCAGGGTCTCCGTCTGTCAGATGTGAACCATGACCACTGGACTGGTGGCATCATGTTTCTACTGATCACTGCCTCAATTACACGTGACCGGCGGTTAAGTATTTCCAACCATTGGGCAAACTTCATGGCCTTGCGTCCCGGACTGCACCAAATCGGATTACACCCACTGGGGGCATCACGATGTGCTTGTGTCTATAGAAACACGAACACATCTGCTCACTCAATAGTCCTTCACGAGCTCCGCTCACCCTGTACTGCATGCCCGCTACATTCGCAAGCGTCGTTCATCATTACTATATACATCATTGCGTCTGATGCTCAACCATTACAAAAGTGTTGACCTGATCGCTTTTTGATCGTCTTAACACAGCCAAGTGTGTCCGCTCGCGAGGCGGTACGAAAGTCTCCAAACACAAATCGATATCAAAATATATGTACTTGACAACGAGAAAAAAGTATACTTCTTAATAGTTGACGACCAACATACTCTACAGGTAAGTGTACAAATGGGCGAAAACTAGAATCGGACGGGAAAGCTCAGGAGGGGTCATTACGCTTAGCGGAAGTCTGACGTGTAACCGGGGCAGAGCGTCAGCGTGATGTCCGTGTTAGGGCAAGTGTAATCGACGAAGTCTGCGGGTGTATATCCGTCTGTGGCCGGAACAAACGCGCATCAAAGACTATATCAGCTTAAGAGTGGCGTCACTTACCGGCACCATCGTTGTCAGGGAAGGCATACGCGTTGTAACAGGTGTTGTAGTAGAACGGACTGTTGGGACCAGGGCCGGCATTGTTCGGGCAGCCTCCTCCTCCTGCAGGGAGAGCGCCGCCGCTGCATGCAGAGGAGGAAGAACAGCACGGAGAGAAGCATGATCCGCCAGGACCGGGGACAGGCTTCATCTCATGTCACTAGACAGGAAAAGAACGACTTCAGGAGTACTCACGCAGCCCGAAAAAATGGTGCACGCAAACGCGTCACAGCTACCGTCAGCTGACGAAATCTCCATCCCGACGTTGTAACCATAGATGAGGGAGATATCATAGGTCACCGAACCAGGGATGGTGTTCTAGACGAGGAAGAGGCTCAATGATTGGATGAAACTCGCTGTCTGGTCTTAAAAGCTCACAAAGTTGAACTCAGCCCTGCTGAACGGTGTCACACCATCCCAGGTAGGGCCACCGGTGGTGCAAGAAGAACCTGAGCTGTCACATCCAGTACCTGAGAAAGATGAGCAGAGCCCTGGGGATCGCAAGATAGACCTGCGGCTCACCAACGTTGATAGCGCCGCCCCAGCCGGAGCTGATGCCCATATTGACACTGGCATATGCAGCAACGGTCACGTCGTTCTGGATACTCTCAAAACTGTTCTGGGTAAAAAGGAAGACGGACTCGGAACATTTGTTCGTAACGGTCAAAGACTGGGCATGAACTACAGTAGCGAGTGCTGCGAGGGCGAGCGTAGAGAGAAGAGACATGTCTGTTGATCAGTGGCTTGTTGAACTATGGAATAGTGGGCTTGAAAACCCCAGCCTTTTATACCTTTTCGTTGGGCGGGCCGAGATTTTCCGGTGAGGAAGGAAGGCGTAGCAGGCTATTCTGAGTAGACCGGGTAGGGATTTGGATCAATGAATACCAACCAATAATCGTGATAGCAGAAGCTTACCCACGTTGACAGTGTAGCTATGCTCGCTCGGCTGCAAACAGCAACGGCAACAATGCCCTGTTCACGATGCAGTGAGCCGTGCAGTTACACAGCAAATGCTAGCATACAGCTGTCGCACAAATCACCAAGACAACTCTGGCCAGTCAAAGACAATTCCAGCCTTCAGTGGCCATGGATTTCGTGTGCATCTTCGTATCCGACATGATCGCGCTACCGCGGGCTCTCGGAATCTGTAAAAAAAACGCAATGTTGACCGATCTTGGTTGCCTCGTAGATCAATGATCTGTAGCTTAGGAATCGGTTTGGTTGTGTCGAGAGGGCCGGCAATTCAATTATGCCGATCCAATTCTGGTAGAACGTTCGTCAGTCAATGATTCTGTAAATATCTCTACCCCAAAACTTGATTTGATCATTGGTCACCAATCACCGCCCTTGCTGAACATTTTATGATGATCACAAAATTGTGCACCGGAATCGGCGCGTACAGCGGTCATCCTGTCACATGCCCCCTCGAAGTTTGAGTAAAAGACCGC
>JBBPKO010000254.1:12837-36083 GCA_038089295.1 Xerocomus amazonicus
TGATCATTGGTCACCAATCACCGCCCTTGCTGAACATTTTATGATGATCACAAAATTGTGCACCGGAATCGGCGCGTACAGCGGTCATCCTGTCACATGCCCCCTCGAAGTTTGAGTAAAAGACCGCATCAAGGCTGGGCTTATAGGCGCGGTGTTCGAAACGTGACTTAACGGTCCGGCCGGGCCGGAATTGATTTTAGAGAACGCCGTGCATTGTCCCCTAGTCTCCGTTCATCAGCTGATCGTCGTCATTGCACACAAGATGTCCGAACTTATCAAATGTGGCCGAGGGCATCCGAGAGGAACGAAGAATAAGCGAAGAATATCGGTCGTCCGCGTAAGAATGGCCAGCCCACCCGTTTCCGCAGCGTCAGCACACAGCGCAGTGGTGCGTTCAGGTCTTTCGCTGTCCGCTTGTACCACACCACAGGAACTCCCACAAACTGACCTGATATGCCCCACCATCACCTTGCTCGTTCAGCACTACACTACTGCTATCAAAGCCAGGCTACTGAGCCCCAGTATGAACCCTCGTTATCATCCACAACACACTAGGCCGGACTGAAACGCGCCACAGTCACCAAAATACATTTAAGTGATTCCACCAGCGCACCATCGGAATGTCGTCCATCAAGAAACCTCGAAAAGACAGGTCGTGCACATACTGTCAAAGCACTGAATGCGAAGCCCGCTGAGGTGTGTCGAAGCGCATCGTGAAAAAGGTGCACCTTGTTTTGTTGCTTTATTCTTCTTGTCGGCAGACTCAGTCTTCATCGGATCTGCCACACAGTATTGCTCAGTGGAACATGGTCGTTTAGCCACTGCCGGAGCCGGAATTGCGAGTTCGAACACGCTTCCTCAAGCAGAAGATTAGTTAGGCTCTTGTTCGTAGGACTGACCACGTTTAATGCAAGTAATTATGTTCGTGACTGAGTAATTGTGCGATGATCATCAGCCGCTGAGCGGAGCCTACGAATTAATTTTCTATTGGCGCCATCGACTGCCGCCACAAACAACAACAACAACATATAGGCACCCTCACATTCGAACAAACAGAAACTTAACTTACAACTATAACCACAAGGATGGACATACTGTCAGCGCAGTGATCACAACCTGGTAACGGCCTCCGACTCGGAAATGGTTGCTGTGTTCGATGGCGGCTGATTATGCGGTGTGGCCTAGGAAATGCACAGTAGCCCGAGCTCACGACAGACGGGCTGCACGCACAGGTTCCTGCGTAACACGACAAGAATAGATGACCAGCCTCCGTACTGCTCCGAACGAGACACCTAGTAACAAGCTGTGTGTCAAATGGAGCGTACCTCCCGATCGGATCCCACAGTCTGGTCGACCGCGCTGTGGTCGCTAGTGACGGTTCATCGTCCCGGCCCGCTCGAAGGGGAAGCTTGCTTATTATCTCCTTGAAAGTCATCTTGTGACACCCCATTCACGTTTGTAGCCGAATACTACCTCGCGGATTATTATTCTTGATGCGAACCCTCGGCTTTCAGGGTATTGAACTGCAGGTAATATCAGTCGAGCTCGCGATGTGCGTCGGATACCACCGTGCACCCTGGACAGTCCTAGGGATGCAAAACTTCGGTCTGGAACAAGGGGGCACTTTCAGCATTTTCAAACAAAATTCTCACTGATTCATGTGTCCATATCCGTGGCCGTTTTATCCACGCAGGTTTTGATCCTCTCCGAATTTTCCCTTAACAGTACGGCCCGGTGCCTTGGAGGAGAGCCATCGGACCAAATGGCTTGAAAGCTACTGATGTACATTATCATTGTCTTTTGAGCCAAGTTTGGTAGGTGTACAATTGAGTTATTTGGCGACGTCAGCATCAGCAATGCCTCTACAAATGTCCTTTTCCTGGCCGGTTTGATCGCGCTGCGCCGAGGACAACGGCTACACCTCACTTTGAGTCATCTCGACTCGTACAACCGAAGCGACAATGTTTTGTCGACATCGACAAACATATCTCAGTTGAAATCAGTAGGTGGCGCTGCAGCCACGCCACGAGTTTATATAATCAGCGGCACTTAAACGCATTTTGTACGTTTATTAGTGTCTACTAACTAGAGTAAATGTACAGTCAGTCTACTCACTTATTACTCAGTGTCTACTGCTAGGGTAGCCTTGCCTACCTCTGCCGGACCATTTTAATATAGTTACCCCTTCGAGGACTCAAGATCAGATAAGGGAAGTTCTGAGGTTGTAATGAACACAACACTAGCATTAGTGCAACTCGGGTCTAGCCTGGTGTCTTACTTAACGTGCCCGCAAAGCATCTGGCACAGCAATTGTCAATCTGCGGGAGCACGCAGACCGATTCCCCGGAGGTATTGTTGTTCGTGCGTGTGTCGTTTATCAGATCAACCAGGCTGGAATTCGTCATTGATCACGGTCTTACATCAAGGTTGACTGTATTACTGTATACTCAAGGTTTGAGAAGATGAGACAACAATTCTGCGCGCCACATCGTGCACGGAAATGATACGGCTGAATTCTAGTCACTGACGGAGACAATTCACGGTCCATCAAGTGTATTTATTGACGGCTTCATCTGATCATGCTTATGGCCCCCCGCCCGTGTTGATGACCGATGCTAGTCTGTTCTTGGACATATCGAACATATCATCACTAGGGAGGATGCTGTTGTTTGATGGCTGGAGCCATACGGCAACTTACTTGTAGCGGCTAGCCTACCACTTCCCTAGAGATCAAAGGCTAGAAGGCCCAAGTCACGGCTTCCAGTGGGGTTCGTGGATGGGTGGTGGCGCTGCAGAACCCGTCAGACGGTTTTGGTTTATTCCCTGTTGTCTGTCTGTGG
Source organism: Xerocomus amazonicus (assembly GCA_038089295.1). Lineage (NCBI taxonomy): Eukaryota > Fungi > Basidiomycota > Agaricomycetes > Boletales > Boletaceae > Xerocomus > Xerocomus amazonicus. The sequence goes on from JBBPKO010000254.1 coordinate 15,678, forward strand.
TGTGTGGTGCTTTGTGTTTACCCCACCAAGAGGAAGCCACATCGCAAGCACAGCCCTAAATTCAATTGTCTGTTTCCTTTTTTGCCCTCTGAAACGCCCGTGATGATAGGTTAAGAAGGGAAGCTCCGGAGTCGGAGTCGAGGTCGTACTTGTCGTACTTGTGCGCCGTGTTTGCGAGAGACGGGATCCTGACGTGAAATGTACGGTCTGTAGACGGCTTGGTCACCTGTCTGCGCGGTAACTTCCGTCTGATCCTTACGGTCGTGCCGGGGAGGTTATAGTAAAAGAGGTACGTCATCAGCGATGCAGCACAATGTTCATATGTACGTGCATACACGGACGTTCTCCTCGGATAGAGTAGACCGGCAGAGCGGGCATAATAGTCTGTACACATGTTCGCGCGCTCATAGTCTGTTTTCTGCGTCGACGACGACCTGTTCGGCTGGGATCACGAATGGCGCCTGTTTGTCTTCCCCCCCTATGGTACGTACGCGTGTGTCCGTTGATCACATGCCCTCACTACGGAAGGCAGGTCCAGAGCAAGTCCCAGAGGGGCTATAGTACCCGACTGTCCGTTACACACATGACATGGCCGGGCGCCAACGCAACTAAGTGCTGTATCCTGTGATAGCAAGCACAACGACCTTTTCCCGACAGGATGGTCCGAGCGATGAAGGCTGGGAGGGATGTTTTACATGTGAATTTACAAAGAACTTGCTGTTGGCTGGCAATCGCAACTAGAAGCATCTTCTTCAGCACCGCCATCAATTACATATGCATGCAATGTCGGCTTCAATTGGTGCCTGCGGCAAAAATGTGGTCCCGTCGGTCAGTCTCACCTCCGGGCTTCGCAACGTCCCGCCGTACAAGCTTCGACGACGCATACTGTAGATCGGAAGAGGTACAGCTCCGATCGGGCGAATTCGCTGGAATTCATTGCTGTAAGTGAAAACAAAAATTGACATCTTTCAACGCTTGGCTGCGCAACAGGAAAAAAAAGGCATAATCATCTCAATGCGGACACCGGGAACATCTCGATGCGCGCTCGATGTCGACATGCTGGCGGTGGGGGTTATGCGGCGGCGGGAACACGTCGCGTCGGTACCCACAGTACGTCGACGTGAAGACGTGCCGGACGCGTTTATTCTAGGTTCGCGGGACGCACTCGTCCCTCGTCGACGTCGCCCTGTGGGAAAAGGTGATATGTACGGTCATTCGTAGACGCGTCACGCTATGTGCCATCTATGGAAACACGCGAGACTATGTATCCTTGTCTTTTATAAAGATACTCTGTATGTGAAGTCGGACATGCCTGTTGTTCCCTGCAACAAACTTTGAAAAATAGTGGTGAATGTACGTCCTTATGACTACGGGTCCCTGGAGCTAATTGATCCTAGCTATACCACCGACACCTGGTAACTTGGCGCAGAATCAAGCGGTCGCGATACTGACGCTGGGTTCTTGGAAATTGAAGCCCGGATTTCCAACTTGGCAACTATCCTCAGGAAAAACAACAAGGTGAACATTGTCTCTCATTTGATCTACTATGTCGACGATTCTGACAGTGCTAAACAGGTCATTCTGTGCGCATTGTCGGCTCGAAGCTGTGAATCCAACGAGTACGCGGGCCCAGGAGTTCAATGCATACTATGTCTCTCTTCCATTGTCCTTGAAAGCGGTAAGAAGATCTACAACATGGATTGCTATGGTGCTAATGTCGAGCCTCTATTCCAGAAGTACAAAAGCTACAAAGCTTGTATGCATCTATATCATCATCTACAGATGAGAGCACTTGTTTTATTATTGAGATTACTGATTGGATTTGGACAAACGGAACAGCGGAAGTCATCAACAAAATTACAACTTCTGCCACCAATCTGATCAAGGAGATGCAGCAGGAGACACAGGATAAGACTGTACTACCATAGGGAGAAGACGGTGTCATAAGCCAGTATTGGGGAGAACTGTTGCTCTCCGATAATCAGATCATGTTAACACCATGTAATCATGTCGTCATTTGCCAGCACGCCATCGTCCTACCTAACAATTTCATGTGTACAGCAAGTGGCCGGCACTCCAACCCAGACCAATAATCGTCCATCAGACTTCTTTCGTCAGGCTGGCGATGGTGTGATTCGTGACTATGTGCCTCCACCTTGCCATCTTGTCAATACTGCCGCAACCTTGGCGTGCCCCGTGACAGCGTCTATCAACAAGTTACCATCCAGTGGCCTCAAGGTTGCATAAATGCGCGCAACAGACGTTGAGGTTGAGCCCTAATCCTATGGCCTTTACGCAATGCTCAACGACGCTGATTGGGAGGTGGTGTACCATCTCTCTGACTTGGATGCACCGTCTCGTCTAGTTGGCCAACACTCTTTAGAGTATGCAAAAACGTTTTATCATCTGAAATGGGGAGACCCTGAGCGTTTAAAGTCAAAATCATGTCGACCTTATTTCTGCAGTAATTTCTGTGCTGGGCAGACACATGGTAGTTTCCCGACACTCTGCCAGCCATTTTCTCCTTTCGTGGGGCAGGTAGCACACTCTCGGAGAGGTCGCTGGGCCCGTGGGGGTTCGTACAACTCTGTTCCTGCCACGACAGAGACCATGGATATTCGCATGTCTACCCATCGCTGGCTCACGGCGGTCAGTTTGGAATAACATGCCGAGAGCCATGCCTGGCTATCACGATCGCTTGCCCGTTTTCGATCAGAACCAGACGCCAGACGGATATCTCTGTGGCAGGTCTCCTGAGCCGGAGAATTCTCCGAATCCCCCCAGTGTTCCGAACGTTCCCCTTCAATCCACTCCGATTCTCCAAGCCCCTTGGCTCGCACAGCGCGAACGAAGGGCAACCTGATGCGTGGCTGTGGACGCGCCAGGTTCCTGACGGAACTACGAACGCGCGTACATCTGCTCTTGATGGAGACAACCAATTTCTTGGTGGCAGGTAGTTTCTTCGGCGCCTTGGGGGACTGTGACTTTTCTGAGGCACGCGCCTAATCCACAGGCTTTGGAAATGTAATCGCACGTGTTCACATAGCCTGTCGTGTTCGTATGTACAGGCATATAATAGCATATGTTTCCTCTGGCCTAGCTTAACCAATTCTCGACATATGGGAAACTATAGAAGACACGTGGACAGATCCAAATAACCACGAATGTATGGGCGTGTCGGTAAAAACTATTATGTTGGTAGATTTCAATGTAGCTACAGGTCAGGTTATGGTATTATAGGATTTGTGTCGTCCCCACACATATGACCTTTTTTGTCTCCTCCTGATCCGTCCTCTCTGAACCGGTCCGGTCTACGACAATGGGATGGCGCTTGCTGCCCGATTTGACATGCATCTGAAAGCATCATACGGACCGTATACACGTATTTCGCGAGCAGGTCCCCGTCTGAACGTTGAACCACACAGTCGACCAAAAGCTTGTTTTTACCGTGAGAACACGGAACATGACAGCACCGGTCACAGCACCGGTCACGACACTGTTTTTTCGAATTCAAAAGAAAAAAAAAACTGAGTGCAGCAATGGACGATAACGTTGTCTTTTCCATGAAAGAAAAAGGATGAATTAGCCCAACGATGGTATTCATATATGATGTCCTGTTTCGTTAGCATGTGCACAAAGGAAGTTTCATTTACACAGGTACGACAGTTCCACAGCCGAGTAGAGCGTTCGCCTGCGCCCGAAATCAAAACGGATCCAAGTCCTGATATGCTTATAGATATCGTAAAGAAGATGGAACATGACATGAACGTTCACGGCAAGAACCACGTTACTTTTTCCAAAAAGTAAAGTACATTCAAAAGGGGCTTGAGCCTGATGAATGGGTGCATACCGTAAAGAAGTGGGGAACCGGCGAGATGCGAGTGTATATGGCCGGGTATATGAGCGATTGATCGACCGTGTTCGGGGGTATGCGATGACCGCGCACACGCGTCGAGCGTAGTTCTTTGAAAAGAAACGACTGGTGCTCCGTGTGGATGATCATCTTGGGGCAAGAACAGCCCCAGGGCGATCAAGTTGCCCCGCGTCTGCCCCAGCGTTGATAGGGACGTGGAGTCAACTAATCAGGGTCAGTCAAGATGGTTTCCAGAAAGATTCTGTGCCGACGCCTTGAGCTACGGGACTTGCCGAAGTTCGACGGTACCAGCGTGCGAATGAGGGGTGGGGGGGCATGGGAAGAAACTCACACGTAGGGAGATCGTGGGACAGAGGCATCACTCAGGGTGGATTACATGCACCAACTCAACTTTGTCTAGTTTAGTTCAACAAGCACAGGAGAGGTTAAATGAATGCCTTACCCCCCAAGTTCATGTGTGCATTCGAAAACAAAGTTTGTGGATAAACGACTCCCACCGATGAAATTGGAAAAATTGTGCTATATTCAATTCTTCACTCTCCCGAAAGTCTACAGAATGATGTGAGTGCATAAGATAAAACTGATATATCTACGAGATGATGTGGGATATTGATGACATGCGAACCAGAACGAAAGGTAAAATGCAAGGGTAATGCAAGATGAGTACGCATATTGAAGACACGTGAGGATGATATTTGTTTGTTTTGATAGGGCACCGCTCCTACGACCAAGTTGCCCTGAAGAGATGAAGAGAGCCAAAAAGATGAAAAGTGCGATATATACAGAATAAAGATGCGGGTCGGAGACCCACTACCTCAAGAGCTTGCAAAGTCGCGGGCAATCCAACGGCGAATGAGATAAATGCGAACGACACTCGAAAATGGGTGGAAATGTGTACACGTAATTCCACAACAAGGGTTGATGCAGGACGGAGATGAAAGCCAAAAAGGAATGAGGGTAGGACTGTGAGGCGAGATAAACCAGAAAGGAGTGTGAAGTATCAATGCTGAACGAGTAAGGACTGTGATGATTGAGTCGGAGAAAATGTCGGAAAGTGCCGCATCGCAAATGTTTCATTCTGTGTTTGAGGTATTTCTCACAACTGACAAATAGTCAGAGTTTAGCCTGGCAATGCATGATGCAAATCTATTCCTTACCAAACGATTATTGTCTTTTCCAGAACCCTTTGACAGTTCCGACACGTGTACCCTTGGTGGATGCTGGCACCGGCAGTCTAGTGAACGGTGGGATATCTCCCGCCGACGACTTTTCTGTTGTTATGGCAGGCCGGATAGCCTTTGGAGGTATACGAGAAGGTGGCATTGGGAGCTTCGATATGTTGGATGTCGGAACTGAACTAGCAGGGACTGGGACAGGCCGTGATTGCATCGCAATCACAGTCGCCAATTTGGTCGGCGGGTTGAATTTGGCTGGACCCTGAGGAATCCGAGAGCGAACGGATGTAGGCGAAGGAAGAGAAGTATTGCCAGAAGGAAGTTTGGGCGGCAAAGTTCCTTTAACTCCTGGAGCTGCTGGAGGCACCTTGATACTTTTTGGTCTAGACGTTAACCTAAATATGGATTTTGACCGTGTTGCTGATTGGGTGGCAGTAACCGGAATGGTAGGCGCCATTGGCTCAATGCCTGCCGCGGACGCCAAGGACGTCCGCTTGCTGGGCGCGGGAAGAAGCGACACCCGGGATACATTGCCCGTCGTGCTACGAGAAGCAGGCGACTCGCCAGATGCATCAGAAAGAGAAACCCGTGACGAACTGTGGAAGGTGGCCGTAGACGCTGACTGCGGAATGGGCGGCAAAGGGGTATTCATCATATTGGCGCGGGATGGTATTTTCGAAATAGATGTTTTTGGAGGTGATGACACTTCCAATGATGCAACATCAATCAACGACGGCAACGTAGGGGATGTAGGCAACGGAGGGACTTCTTCGATTGGAGAAGAGATGGGGGGACGCTGAGAGCTGAAGGAAGCCCGAGATATGGAAAAAGACGCTCGGAGGGAAGCCAGAGAAGACTTTTTACTCAGGGATTTTCTTGGTTTGCTCTTGTCCTTGTCATCGTTACCACTGTCATCTGCAGAGTCGTACTCTGCATCATCTGTTGCCAGTGAGCTCGTGGTCAACGAGGGATCAGAACGTCCTGGAGAAAAGCGCGAAATGAGACTGATGAAGCGCGCGCGCTTCCTGGGCGTTTTTAAGATCTTGCCCCTCTTGTCCTGGGGGGACAACCTCAACACGCCGGATTTGGCATCTGTTGTAGAGGGTGCAGCGGATGCGGTGGTTGCAATAGACCAGCGAGACTGAGAATGTTGCAAGTATTTTGGTGCGCCGAGACCCTGAGTGACACTGAATGCACCTAAATTGGCCTCTGGCAGGGTTGGTGATGTGGGGGAAGCAGGATAAATGTTTGTCTTGGGCACGTCGTCCACTGGGGATAATGGGAGAGCAATGTTCTCTGGTGCGCACCGAGAGGGACAAAATACGACACTCGTCGGAGATGTGGCTGGGCTAGCACAAGGGCTTGTGAACGAAGTGTCGCGCGAGTGAGCACACGAAAAGGAAGTAAAAGTGGGGGAAGGGAGGAGAGCTGAGTCGAGATCGTCGTGAATAGGACTCAACATGTGACCGTCTTGCTCTCGGGAATGCAAGAGGGAGTGAGCGTATGAATCATTGCGTTTGTGAAAATAACGATCGATGAGGGGACGATCGCGGAGGACGACATCGTGCTGGTACTCGCCGTGGACAATGACAGAGACAGGCAGGGGAGGGGGTGGAGGAATTTCCTGAGGCTGGCTCTGATCGGAGGAGAGGGTACTAGTGAAGGAAGGCAGACGGGAGATGCGGGTGGAAGAAGAACGCGAGCGCACTGCACGCGACGAGGTGGACTGGGTAAGAGAAGAAGCGGGGGAGGGGGGTGGTACTGGGAGAGGCTGGAAGAGATGAGCAAGGGTGACTGAAGAGAGATGGAGACGAACCTTGTCAGAAGTGAAGGGGGGGGACTGGTCGGTCTGAGACTTCCAGTGGGCCATTTCCTGTACGATAAAGCGGAGTGCGCGAACGCGTTCTTGTTCTTCAAAGTCATCGGCGTCGGACTTGGATAGGGGGAAGAAGAGCGCGTCATAGGAAGGACAGGGGGAAGAGGGACGGTCTGAGGAGAGACGGGGGAGAAGTGGGGAGTCAGGACGGTCAATGGAGAGAGTGCGGTGTACACCGAGGGAGGAAGACGGGGAAGGAGAGGGAGGACGGGAGGAGTGTGTACGTTCGGAGAGTACAAAATCGTATTGGTGCTCGATCCAAGAATGCACACGGGCATTGCGCGACGGGGCCGAGTCAGAGAGGAGCTGAGCGAGGAGTGCTGAATAAGCCGCGTCGTCTTCAGACATGAAATGCATTTCTGAAGGGGGACGAAAAAAAAAAAGAAAAGAAAAAAAGTGTCGAGCGCGGTCCAGTTATTTATATATTTATTCGACGACAACTGACGGTGACGGAAAGTTATTGCAGATCACAAACCGATCGATTATCTAATACTCTACCACGTGTCATCTCATTTTATTTTATTTTATTATTTTCATTGTTTGTGCCTGTTGACGGCACCGAAAAAACACTCCCAAAACGGTTCCGCTCCCATGGCCTATTCCCCGTCATATATCGGTGGGGGCTGTCTCACGTCAACGCAAGTCCCCACCTTGTAAGCACGACACTCTCGCTTTCAGCTGTACATTTACCGGTCACCACCGATAGTAACACTTAGTGTAGCGCGGTCCTCTTGCCGACGCAGCCCTTCATTTCCTTTTATTCCATTCGTGTGGCCACTTTCCATTCCATTGCCCCACACGCATCTCGCCAGCCTATCTCATTTATTCCCATGTGTGATCTCTCCGTGTCGTCCTACTCGCCCTCACTGTGCCCGCCGTGGGGACCCATTTGCTCTCAGGGTCCCCGATCTTTTCTCTGCCGGGAGGGATCTCATAACGTTACCATTCCTGGACCCTCTTTGCACTTGCCGTCTAGCCGGACATCTAGACCAATTTAGCATAACGTTTCCATGTTTAAGGAACCTCGTTTACTTCAACCTCACCGGCACCTTCAATTTCAATCCCGAACTAGCGTAGCCGGGAATGAATCTTAGTACTGACACTCATCCGATTCGTGAAATACATATCGATCGCACTCACTCTGTCTCCAGGAGCACCCTAATATCGACCGTCCCTTGATACTAGATAGACATAGCCCTGGCAGTTTCAACTCAAAAACCGTCCACTTATCACTACCAACCGATCGCTGGTCCATTTGACAGCTAGGAACCCTTCCTGTCTCCCCCTTACACATCTCACCCAACACCCTATCTCTGGTGCAGAGTGATATTGACCGCTGCGGGGACTTGCAATTTGCTCAGGTACCCTCGTCTTCCGGCCCGTCGCACCGATGCCCCCATTCACCGCCGCCCAATACATTCTTCATCCCTGTGTCAACGCGGCAAGTGACACCCAGTCTTTTGGAAAGTTTCTTCACTCCCAACCTCTGGCCACACTATCGGTATCTCGCCTGCCCTCGCATTTATCTCTATATGGCTCTGTACTCCGCCTCGCCACCATCGCGGGGTGCGGCGCTGCGCCTTCGCAGCATGTGGCACGTGATCCATTAGGCATTCTTGATTTTTTTTTTGCGGATAGTCCCGGCGGCTTTGTAGATACCTAGGACGATGCGCCGTTCATGTCCTGCCACTTGGCCAATGTTGGCCTAGCAGATGTAAATGGAAATCTGCCGTACCACGATGCTCTTGGCCAATCAGAGCTTCCGCTAGCCGGTTCTCGCGCGGACCCCGCCATACCTGCAAAAATGTGACGTAACAAACGCGCTCTGCAGATGACTGCACGGGGCGCTGCTTCTCGCAATCCCGCCATAGTGTGTGCAAAGAAGAAGAAGAAAAGGTAAACGACATGTCCTTGTGGATAAACATTCCGATCGGATCGAGGGAATCGCCAACACATGGCTCAACAAGTCCTGAAATGCGTTCGCCCACTTGGGCGTCCCTTATCCTGCCAACTGTCCCTGGATAATTACCGTCAGGCATTCCGCTAAGAGTAGGACAACCTGCTTGTCTTTATTGTTCTCGCCCACAACACCGCGTCTCCCTATTCCGACGGGCCCATTTCCAAAACACACCGCGGTTCGGTAACATGCGGCGCGCACAAGCTCCACTGCGGCAGCAGCTGCCTTTGCGGACTTGTCGGTACTAAAAAAAAGCAGTGGAGAAAGACCGGTCACGAATTGTTCAGGTCCACGCACAAGAAGAAGCTACCCGTCCTCGGGTTGCACCCCTCCTCGCAAGGAAAAACGAAACGTCCTTGACTTCGCTGCGCATGGAAGACCGTGATCGTCGGACGGGCGTGTAGTCGTTCGGTTTTTCTGCGTTCACATCCTACCTCGAGCGTCTGTCCCACATTATTAGTTCGCTTGCCATCGTCTCTTGATTAACGCGCGTCTTCGACGAGCACAGTATTGGACGACGGGGCGGAGAATGCGAACCGCCACGAATGAGAAACGGGCCCATGGTAAACTGCACCAGCGCAGCCGCGATGGTCGGTCCAGCCGTCGCAACACCCCGCGGATCGATATCCACCGTCGTCTTGGGACACGCTCGTCGAATACCGCGGTGCGCGATGTGGTGACGTGCACACGGGGCGGGGGTCATCGATGGTAGTTGAAGGTTGACCCACCTCCGGTGTTCTCGCCCTTCTGCGGTAGTGCCCGAGACGACGGTGGTGAACACGGATGGCGCTGTCGTACCGTCGCTCTCGGACGACATCCGCGCACTAGATTCATCTGTGATCCAATATGCATATGCGTGCTCTCACTCTCCTCGAGCGCCACATCAGATACCCTGTCCCCTTCCTCGCTCATGTGATCCCCGATCATATCTCTGACCACGATGACGTCTACATCTGGCGGCGCACATGGATGGCGAACTTGACTCCGTCTCGGTAACGCACATGATTGGTCGCCTTGCTCTCTTGCTACCCCACTTCCGAGGTCGAAATCGACAAACAGTGCAGAGCGCGTCGCGCGGCAGATGGCGCTTGGGTTCGGAACACCGCGGAAGGCTTGGATGTTGTTCGCATTGTTGGCCGTGTCCTCGTTCGTCTGTGTCTGACGTACTGACCCGTAGTGTTTGTCTCCCTTTTTCGAACCACCGCTTATTGGACGCACAACTCAATCGCAATCCCAGACTGTCAGGATCGAACGCTTCGTCATTGACGACCCGTCGCCCCACGTGTCCTCCGAGGTTGAGTGCTGTGCATGTGCCCCATGCCACCATCGTGTCAGCTCGCTCTCACTCCCGATCACTCTGTTGCACATGAACGTGTCCTTTCCTTGCAGATTGCTAATGAGTGTTACATGTTTTGGCCCGAACGATCGGAAGTGGTGCTGCGCATCCCCGCAATGCACTTGCCCTGTTTTGATCGGTTACTTATTATTTTTCTCTTCTTTTTTTTTTTTCGGAATGAAAACCATGCGTTTGTATGCATGCTGCATCACACCAAAAAAGGAGTATGAAAGAATGGAATGGAGGTTCGGATGCTTCACGAGACAGTCATATGTTCAATCCGATAGATCCCGCCCGACGTGCTGCGCAGCGTTCCGGGTTGGTCCTGCCAGGTCCTCGGGGAATTCCAAAGGGGAAACGTGAAAGCGGTCTGATCCTTGGCCCGTGTGTGCGTTCAAGAGTCCAGATCGGGCCATGTGTTGGGGGACCAGGCTTCTATAGCTTGATAAACGTGCTTATGGCATCAGGGTCCCAAAGGCGTGTCGTCGTGTGGTGAACTCCGATCCTGATCGTGATTCCGTTGGATATACATGATTGTCATTGTGTCGCTTTGTCGCGTTGGCGTCGTGTCGACGCGCATTCGCACAAGACACACACACGATTGGCGGCCGCGCGCCGTCGTCGAAGCGGGTACCCCGGACAGAGTCGGGCCGGGACGGACATGGAATCAACGAGAGGCGGCGTCATGCATGCGGGACGATGAAGAAGCGACGCGTCCAAGAAGCTCAGCAAGGACACCAGACGCGTCGGTCTCGCCATCGAGACACCTGTCAGAAAAGCACATGGTACGACGACAAGGGCCCCACATGCACGCCGTTGTCGACGATGACAGCGTATGACAGGGACATGTAGACGCGCACATGATCACAGGTGCGTCGGATCGGGGCGTACAGTTGCGCATTGGGGCGGCGTTGCGCGCACGGTGGTGAAAAAAAAAAAAAAGAGCGATTTAGCGGTTCTGTTCGCTTGTATGGCGTAGAGGGGCGAGCGGGCGGGCGGGTTCGGCGCGGGGGGGGCACCACAGCGCCCGTCGATCGGTTCACCGTATGACCACCATCGTCTCAGTGGAGCGTACCGCACTTGTCGGGACAAACTGGACGTGTTTTGAATTGAGACTGGACGTGGCACATGTGCATTGGAGATATTGGCGACAGACTGCGTCGACATCGTTGTTACGACGTGGCGTTTGACGTGCACAAGTATGATGGGATACCGATATCTTGGATATTTGTAGTGCGCTCACATCTTACAACTCTAACCTAACCTAATTCTAGAGATGGCATCGTCTCACTCTCGCGACCAGTTGCATTCGCATACATGAAACCAGTATGAGATCGAGAGCCAACGTACAGTACAAGCATGCCTTCCTTTGAGGGGGGCAGTAGATGACGTGTCCAGAGCACTGAAATATGCATACAGATGGGGATTGTAAAGATGGATATGTGGGTATCGTGAGTGCATGATAGTTTGAGCTACGGCGACGTGAGCCCAATCTCGGTCGTTCAAGTATACGGTACCACTCACTCCTTTCCATGTCAAAATGTATCCTGCGAGTGCATCCGCAACAAGTCGTTGAGTATCCTCGCCACCAACCCAGCGCCCTCGGAAACACGTTCCCTTTCGGTCTCCTTGACCTTCAAAAGAATCTGAGAGTTGAAGCGATCGGGATGCCACCTCCGAATGTTGTCCCTGATGCGCTCCTTCGTCGCTCTGTCCTGGGGATGAACCGACGACAGCATGTAGGCAGAGATAGCGGGCGAAGTCAGGTCGTCAGGACCCCTAGGCCGTTTGAACATCGGCCACGGAAAGTCTTCCCATATCAGCGACCCCATGGTTTGAATCTTGTCCCACTGGTTCCGATGCGCCTCGAATAGCTTCATAACTTCCTCTTTCGACATCGTTTTACCCGCCTTCGTCTGCCTTTCGTGCTCTTGCATGGCCAATCTGGCTTGCTCGCGTCTGAATTGCTCCTCGCGTTGTTGAGCCTGCTCAGCCTGTCGCCGATGGAATTCAGCCTCCGAGGGCGACGGGTTCGGGGTGCTACTGTTGGGCGCCTTCGATGTCGGTGTCGCCGGCCCAGTCGGCTTTGGAGTGCTCGACGGTTGGGTGCTGGTAGGCCGTGTAGACGCCGATGACCAACCACTGACAGGATTGCTGCTACGTCCTGAAGCACTGGTACTAACTCGATCGGCAGGTGGACTTGCTGCAGTAGACGCGCTACGTTCGGTACGGTTGGGGATCGGCCAGGGGCCCGAAGAATTAGGCGTCTGGGGAGAAGGAGTAGGTCGAACTGTATCCCGAAACGTGTCTTGCGGCCACGTCTCCCAGACTTCTTGTTTCTTCCTCTCCTCAGCTCTCTGACGACGAATTTCTTCTTCCCGTTTCCGAAATTCCTCTTGCGATCGATCGTCCTCTCTGCGGCGCATTTCTGCTTCCCTACGGCTGAGATCTTCCTCTCTGCGCCTCAGTTCCTCCTCCCGCTTGCGCAGCTCTTCCTCTTTCTTCCGCGTCTCTTCCGCTTTAATGCTGATTTCCTCTGTTCTGCGCCGTGCCTCTTCCTCCTTTCGCTCCGCCTCTTCCTGCCTCTGCCTTGCCTCAAACTCCTTGCGCCTTGCCTCCTCCTCCAACAACCTAACCTCTTCTTCCTTCCGCTTGGCATCTTCTTCCTTCCGTCTGGCCTCCATCTCTCTCGATTTCGCCTCTTGCTCCTTCCTTCTCACTTCCTCCTCTTTTCGTTTCGCCTCCATTTCCCTGTTCTTGACCTCTTTTTCTTTCCGTTTAGCCTCTTGCTCCTTGATCCTCACATCCTGTTCCTTTTTCCTTGCCCCTTCTTCTTTCCTCCTCGCCTCCTCTTCCAATTTTCTCGTCTCTTCCTCCTTCATCGCAGCCTTCCTCTCCTTCCGGTTCACTTCCTCCTCCTTTCTCCGTAACTCTTCCTCCTTGCGCTCACACTCATCGTCTTCCCTCTGCTTTGCTTCTTCTTGCAACCTGCGAGTTTCCTCCTCCCGCTTCTTCCTCCTGATGTCGTCCTCGCGCCTGAGTTCATCTGCTTTCCTCGCCAATTCCTCCTCCCGTCTATTTGCAGCCTCTTCGCGCTTTCGCAAACCGTCCTCGATATCTTGTATGCGTCGCTCGGTATAGTCCCGGCTACGCCAGCTCTTGGTGTCAAACGCGTCGTCCAACGCGTCGTCCTCAAAGTCCTCGCGGTGCGTGTGTACCTGGCGCGACCCATAGTAGCTGCCCTCCTGCTGAAAGTAATGCCGCATGTCCTGCGTGGAGAAGCGGCCCCCGAGCCGTGAGGACTGCCAGCTACGCCCGACCTCCTCGGGCGTCTGCGGTGAGCGTGACGAAGAGCCCTCCCAACGCGTTTCGTACGGCGAACGGGATGCGGTCGAGGTCCACGTCCGTGTACTGCTCGGGCTCGGGCCCGTCTGGAACGCGAACGAGTCGTCGACCGTGAAGGACCGCTTGTTGGCGATCGGACGGCTCGCAGAGGGGGGAGGTGCATGGACGCGCGAGGCCTCCCCACCACGGGCGTGCGTTGCTGAGCTCGGGGGCGAGGTACTCTGGATCTGCGAAAACGCGGGGCGGTCGTCGGTCCGCTGGGTGCTGATGCTGTACACTGATCGATCGTCCGGGTACGGGTATCCAGCCTTGTCACGTTCCTTCTCCCTCTCTCGTTCCCTGGCACGATCCAGGTTGGACCACTCTTGCTCGGCAGAGTGTATGCTCGCGCGCTCGCGGTCCATGTTGGAAGAGAGCACATCGAGGGGGTCCGAGAGGGTGGCGCTGAGGATCGATGGCGCTTTGAACGAGGACGTGGCGCTCGCGGTGCTGCTCCTGCGCGCGAGCGTAAACGTCCGCGACATCTGTGCATCCTCCTCGGGCGTGATGGACGGCTTCCAAAATTCCTGGACGATAGGGCGTGCGTTCATACTTGGCTTGCGGCGGATGCTCTCTTTGCGTGCTGGATCGGGAGGATCGGTTGGTGTGCGCGCGGATCGGACCATTGATTCGGGTTCGTCGTACAGCGGCGAGGGTTTGGAACGCTCCAAAAAGGACTTGTCGGTGTCGAGGATGGAGGGGGCTTTCCAGGAGCCGGTGGAGGTGACGGAACCTGCGCGGACCTTGCGTGTGGTCCGGAATGAGGGTATCTCTTCCGGGGGCTCGTCACGCTCGTGTGTGGATGGATGGGGAAAGTAGTGGCTGCTGTCGCGGTCGGGGTCGATGATGTAGGTGGGTGTTCGGGCGACACGATCGGGTTTGCGGGATGGAGTTGGGGTTGCGCTTTCTGAGGGGGGATCGGGTTTCGACTGGACGGGTGGAGGAGGCGGCGGCGGTGGAGGAGGAGGAGGAGGAGAAGGGGGAGGAGGTGCGGGTGGGGGGAGTGGGGGGAGGGGTGCGTCGGATCGGAAGGAGAGATCATTGTTCTTCCTCTCCTTCTCTATCCTGTCCATGATAGCCTGTTGCTCCTTCATCATGCTCTCTGACCAAGCTTGATCGAGTTGTTCCCCGGAGGCCCAACGACGTTCCTGACGTTCGCGCTCGAGTGCGATGCGGAACTGTTCCTCGGCGAGTTGACGGATTGTCTTGAGGGTCGCGAGGTGTTCAGCGGTGAGACGATCGCGCTCTTCAGGACTGACGAGGGCCTTGGCGAGTTCGTCGTTGAGTTTCTGTTTTGCCTCGTCGACCATGGAGCGGAGACCTGCCTCGATGTTTAGCTTGAGCGTCTGTTTCCATTCTTCGTCGGGTTCGAGATCAGGGGGGAGCGGAGCGCTGGGGGGTTGGTGAGAAGCGTGTGCGTTGTGCATGAGGGTCGCCATTTAGCGAGGCGATGATTTGGAGTGTGGAGGAGTGGAGAGGGTTTAGTGCGTCGAGGTGGTTACCGCCTCGTGTCTGGTCTTAGACCACGCGCTGAAGGGACATGAGGACATTCGCGACTCGCTCGATATTCGATACGCACCGGTCAAGTTGAGATGTCAAGATCTATTCTAGACGTAAATGTGCGATTCTAGTCCTGTTCATCTATCAGGGTCTCTTTCGCACTGGACGTGATGGCCATGGCCAGGCAGTGACTGCCATAAACAGCATTGCCTCGAGGCAGGACAGGACTGCCAGTTTTCTTTTCTTTTTTTTTTTTTTTTTTTTCTTTCTCTCTTTCTCCACGTCCAACTAGAACAAAAATTTAGTGTGTCTTCTCCGACGTTGTTTTTTTCTCCATCACTGACGCCGCAATGCTATTTGCTTCTTCCCCATCATCGCGTTCCGAATCGTCCCATGGCGCTCTCAGGATCAACCAGTCCTATCCTATCATGGTCCGATCGTAAACCTGATAACATCGCTTTTGGGAACCCATGCAAGATTAGTGTCAGCACGCGACCCGATGTTCATCAAACAAGCCATTTTCTCTTCTCATCTCTTTTCGTCTCCTCCCATTTACGTCCCCTCTCTCGCACTCCCTCGCTCACCCAACCCCCCCACACACTCATGCCTCCAAAGCGTCGCGGCGCTCAGCAGAAGCCGCTAACCCAACCCATCAAACCTTGTCCCCCGGATCCACCTAAACCACCGCCCACATCAAAGCAACCCCCTCCCATCCTTACTCCAATGCCACAACCTCACCCGCCCCCTCCCCTTCCCCTTGAGTCCGACGCAACCAAGGTCCGCAAGGAATGGTCCAAGTTCATCGACGCGTGGTACGAACCACAAAAGAAAAAACGCATCGAAAAACTTCAAAAGGACATCCTCGTCAAGTACCAGAGCCTCGGCCCCCCCAAGGAAACCCAAAAGTTGCGCGAGATGGAGCTCTTTGAAAGACTAGACGCTGTTGCACAGCAGCTCGCACAGCCTGCTCGCGCCGAGTGGGAACGTCGCCTCGAACTCGCCCAACTGCGCGAAGATCAGTGGGATGACATGTCCGCAGAAGAGCAGCAGGCAGTCCTGGGCGTTTTCGTCGGCTTCTTCTCAGACGACGTCGAGGACTTGGACCAACACGACGATATCTCCCCAAACCCTCCCTCCTTCGAGTTAGAGACCATCGCCGAAGATCCTCCGTATAGACCCTCTCCCTCCCACCTTCCTCCCCTCCCTCTCGCCCCTTCCAGACAAACCATCCCACCAACCCCAACAAGGTCAAACTTTGAATTCGTCAATCCAACCTCCTTTTTCGTTGACACTATGACGCCACCTAATCCATCCAGAAACTTACCTGCCCTGCCGATGGTCAGTCCATCTCATATCTGTCTCATATCTCGTTGCCACACACCCACGCACAACATCCCTTCCAGGATCACCTAGCAACGCTTGACCCATCTAATTCGGCTCGTCCAGCCGAAACCGTATCTACAGGCGTCAACGGCACGCTCGGCTTCCAGAACTGGGCTTCGGAAGTCGGGATTGTCACTCAGCAGCCTTCGAGCCAATCATCCAAGCCTTCTTTCCCTTCCGTCCCTGCTTCTGCGCAGTCTCTCAATCCCCGGCCGCGTGCCACGGACATCATGTCCCGTCAAGCCTCAGCGGCGTCTAATTTATCTTCTCCGCTCTCCAAAACAATTTCCCCACAATATTCACCTCCTAATCCAACTACTAAATTCTCTCCTCCGTTTAATTCGGAGAGTCTACCTCTCGGAAAACGCTATATCGGTCCTGTCATCACGGAGGAGGAACCCGGCCCCTTGGATGAGGAGGTTCTCAAGTCCAAAATGGCAAACGACTATCAGCAATACAAGATTAGCCTTCGTATCCAGATGATCTACCAATTCCATGCCGAGGCTGCTGACATCGAGATCAAGCTCTTCGAATCGCTTCTGGCCGGCCAGGGCACAAAGGAGAGCCGTGCACGAGCCGTACAGGAGCATGAAACGAGCATGATGCGTCTCCGCGAGCAAAAGGAAGAAGAGCGCAAACGGCTCTGCGCTGAGGAACGCGAAAAGCGCAGAGAAGAGATGCGCCTGCACCTTGCCCAACGACGGTCCCCGCAGAACAGGGAGGATCCTGCACCAAAGCCAGGTCCACCGATTCCACTGCCTGACAAACCGCTAGTTCAACAACGACCGGGCAAAGCAACGCACCAAAAAGAAAATATCCCCCTCCCTTCCCTAGCTGCCGCACCCACCGTAAAGCTTGAGCCTCCGAGTGTCATCAAGAAATCGGGCAATATGCTTTCCCAAGATGAAACCGTTGCCAACGAAGCGCTCTTTGCCAATGCTATGACAATGATGAATCAAGGGAAAGGCGTTCCTGCAGGGTTGACCCCTGGTCAGGCTTCGTTGAACGAAGCCATATTTTCCAACGCTGCCGCGATGCTCACCGCTCAGGGCCAACTTGAGAGTAACGGGAAGAGCGCCCTGCTGCCCCCTAGCATCATCAAGAAGTCAAACAGCTCCCGTTCGCAAGAGTACGATATACCTCATATCACCGTGAGCCTCGCTGAGCCCCCTGCCCCTGTCCCCAAGTCCGCACAAGTGCCACCCACCACCGCAAAGGGCAAGAAGGGGAAGAAGGGGCAATCAGCGGTGCAGCCTGTCTCAGCCAAGCCAGTTACCGTCGTTGATGACCCGGAGATTGACGTAGAACTGCCCCCACCAGCTCCTTCTCTCTGGGATGCAGCTGCGGTTGCTGCCAAGAGCGCCTGGGGAGTGGCGTCCGCCTCCATCCCTGCATCTAAACCAAAGCCTAGTGCTTCGGTTGAGGCGGATGAGCCCGTCACTCCAATGCCCGCGCCGTCCAAGGTCAGCACAAAGAAAGCTGGGTCTGCTGCGAAGAAGGGCAAGAAAGTGACCATCATCGAGGAGCCAGATGTGGATGCTGCTCCCATCGTGTCTCCGCCACCGGCCTTGAAGACGGTAGCGACTAAAGGCGCATGGGGTTCTGTGAACGGCAAGTCCAAAACCGTACCCCCCATCACCGAGGAAAGCGAGCCGGAGCCCACGCTCCAACCGCCAGCGGTGACGTCCGGGTGGGGCAAGAAGGCAGCTCAGGCAACCGGCAAGCTCAGCTCGAAACCTCAGCTCAAGGTGTCTATTTCTGAGGAACAGGAGAGCGACGTCGAGCACGAGCCTGGGTTTGCTTGGACGAACAAGCCCAAGTCTGCGTGGGGCGCGCCTGCTGCAGCTGCTATCCCTACCGCGAGCGCGGGCGCACAGGCAGGAAAGAAAGCAAGGCAACAACCGGTGGAACTTCGTCGCAGTGGCATGGCTCCTACCGTCCGCGTGAATGTTGTTCCAGAGCCCGAGGACGAGTCTGAGGACGAGGAATCGGTGGAGATGCCTGCAGACAATGGGGCGATGACCACGGGATCGGCGGAGGCGGAAGACGATCACGGGGCGAGCGGCTGGTTCAACCCAGAAAACATGAACTACTGGGCCAACTTTATGGCTGGCCAGTTCGAAGCGGAGACTGAGGCCGTTCCTGAGACGACGGAGGTGCCCGAGCAAACGGGCAAACACGTTCGATGGACGCCGACTGTCAACGGGGAATCTGACGATGAGGACGGCGACGCTGGGCCGTTTGGGGCTCTCGACGAGGCGCTGTCGACCAACATGTGGATGCAGTACGCGATTAGTGGCGCCGATATGCCCTCGTTGGGAAGTGACACCCCCGAGGCATCTCACGCCTCCGCTTTGGAAAGCGCACAGGGCAAGGCCGGTGTCTGGGAACAGCAAGGCACGAAGAAGCAGCAGACGTCGGCCTTCGGTGGAGCCGCGTTCACCGGACAGTGGCCCAAGATGGAGAACTGGTTGTCCCCCCCTGCGAGGGGACAAAACTCGGGCTCTGCCAGAGTCTTTTGACGTCTTTTTTTTTTTTCTTTGACTGCGGTTATTCTACTTTCTCTTCACTCGTCTCTGGTGTGTTGTCAACTATCATGATCACTTTCATACTCTGCCGCTTTTTTAAAAAGATCCATTCTCACTTTTACAATTTTTATTTTCAAGCGTCTCTTACACTTCTGTATAGTTCTATTCTTGTCCACGACCGCCTGCTGGTTCAGCACGAGTAGCTTACTCGGATAATTTCTAATTTCTTTTTTTGTCGTCGCTATTGTTGCTATCGCGTGGTCCTAGTCTATATTTCTCTTTTCTTTTCCCTTGCTACTGCTATGATACTGTCAAGTTTTTTTTTTCTTTCTCTTTTTCCATTGATCTCAACGGCGGACGATGTAGAAACGCGTGTCCGTGTGTAGTAATGATGTTTGCGTGTTATTATTCGGAGTGGACCACGCGTTGATTATTACAATAAAGATCGAATGTACCATGCGTCTTGAAATGATGGAGCGTGTTCGCAGCCAGGAACGTACACAGGGTTATATTATTTCCCTACGATACGGTGAACGGAATTTGTTCCACCGAACCTTAGGGGCTGAGAAGACACAAGTGACCCCTTTTTACATGGCGTCCAAGCACCACGTCACGTTTTCACGATCACGTACATCTATATCTATCTAACAAACGCCGGTGGATCTCGGGAGACCGTACAGCTCTGACTGGGACGGGAACGGGTTCAAGGACGCGTGTCACCGTGTGTGTGTGTGTGTGGGCAGATACAACTATTATCCGGGGGGAAACCGTCCGCGTTAGAATCCTGGCGGGCGGACATGTGCCACGGGCTGGCGTGGTCATTGGTGTTCTGTGTTTTGGGGATTCTCGGGATGCCGTTCTCTTGTCTTCTTTTTTTTTGGGAGGGGGGGGCAATGGGCCCGTTTCTGCAACGGGGTGGTGTGATGGTTCATGGAGACTTCTCCTGGCCTGGAACAAGAAAAAAAAAAAGAAGAAGAAAAAAAAGGTACATGTCACCGTTTGGGGTTCGGCGCTCAGCTACCTACCACGATCCATAGCATCATAGAATCGAAATCAAGGGACCAGCATTGGAAATACTCCGAGGTACTCTGAGGATCTGGGTCAGTCCTTCAAGGGTCAGAAGTCAACGGGTTCCCCAACCGCACACGAGTACTTGTACCCACGAATAATGTGTATGACTGCGCTTACTTATCAGAAGACGGGGGCCACAACGCTCTGGCCGTCACGTGGCTGACGGCGACAGGACCACACTCTATAAGATAAGGGGAAGGGGTACTATGAGAAACACGACATGGATCCAACAATTCAAGTCGAGCCTAAACGTTGTCTAGATTTGTGAAAACTTGAAAGTTCAGGAACGATGTTTCACATTTAGGACGACATTTAAGCCCGA
>JBBPKO010000255.1:0-14043 GCA_038089295.1 Xerocomus amazonicus
AACGGAAATAGCGTCCGGGTCGTGAGATAAATGCACAAGGTCATGGAAAGGTTATCATATGGTCAAGAAAAGGGATATTGGGGAAAGGTAATCGAATATAGGGGTAAGAGAAGAAGAAAACGTAACAGTGGGCTTGAAAGCGTCAACCTGTGGGTCGACGGCGGGGGTAGGGCCATCCGTTATCGGGGCCCGGAGGGAAAAGGCAGCGGAGGTGATTTGCGGGGCCTCTGCTGTTGCGGCAGCATTTTTGGGCTTGGAGCCCTTTCCTCTTTTGCAGTTGGGTTTCTTGTCCTGACCGCCTTGGTGCTGCAGCTTTTGTTGCTGCTGCTGGAAAGTGGGTTCTTTGCCCTTCTGCTTGACCGCAGATATCTTGTTGGCCAATTGGCCGGATTTTCCCTTTGCGAGGGACCTTGATTCCCAGGAGAGGACGGCAGCGTTGTGGATTTCCTCCACCTTAGGGACGGTCTTTGCTTGTGCCATCATCTGGGAGATGACGTCCATCGTAGGAGGCAGTTTGGCGAGAATCATCATTGCCTGGATTTCTGCCGTGAATTTATACCCCGCCGTTTCAAGGCGGCCGAAGAGAGTAGCGACCTTGGTTAAGGCTGGAGCTGGGTGAGCAGAGGAGGGAACGGTAGTGTCGAGAAGCTCCCGGAAGAGTGTGTAGGTGGCAGCGAGGGAGGAGCTTTGGTATTCCTTTTTGAGAGCAGAAATGAGGCTCTCTGCAATGAGGTGAGATGCGAATCATTGACGGATGTTGTCCGTCATATGGAGCTTGATCGAACCGATCAACTGGTCGTTTGCACGGAACCAATCAACGTAGTTCTTCCACTCTTCTGCGGTTGGCGTCTCAGGGAGCTCATCCGGAGATGGGACATAAGTCGCCCAAAGGGAACCAGAAGCTTGAAGGTAGGCCTCCATCGTGGGCCACCACGTGTTGAAGTTGGAGCCGTTAAAAACGGGCATTCTGTTGTCCTTCGAAGTCGACATGTTTGATATCTGCAACGTTCATTAGCAACTAGTGCAAGAACGGAGAATTCAAAATGGCATAGTTTCCCCCTTCTTCTGGATGGTGATCAGCCAGTTAAGGCGATCAGCGTCATTCAGCATCAGTTCACCCTCTTCCTCAAGTAGCAATCCACATGGTCTGCTTTTTCAGCGACACTAGTGGTTCAGCGATGCTTGGGAGAGACTGGAAGCAGAGGTGTACTAGCGCATATCCAGGTATCCCTAGCAACCAGCCACTGTTCAGCGATGGAGAAGAGCTTTCGCTCTATTCTCCAGCGATCAGAGGCCAGCTACTGGGGCTCATAACCTGTTGGGAGTATGGCATAGCAACATCCATTGAGGAAGGATTGCTGGTACTCACTGGATAGTGCTTGGTGAGTTGCTGCTTAGAGGATGGTCGTGGTACGAATGCAAGAGTCTCTATTAGAACTCCGAAGTGGAGTTCGAATTTATCTACTATATGCGTGTGAACTTTTACTTAATATAGCATTCGTTCAACAGTCACCACTGTTGCATATTCACCAGATGGAGGGCATCTTATCTCTGGCTCTAGTGATGGGACTATTAGGGTTTGGAGTATTGCCACCTGTCAATGTGTGGCAGGTCCATTCCAGGGGGATAAAGGTTGGATCAGATCTGTTTTCTATTCTTCTGATGGAGCACAGCTTATCTCCGGAGGAGATTACTCTATCAAAGTCTGGAGAGTAAAAGATTTTATGTCCATTGGTAACTTATATGAAGAGAATGGTTGGCTTCAATCTTCTGATGGCTCTTGCTTGGGTTGGATTCCACCTTCATCTAGGCAAGCTTTATGCCTTCCTGTTTGTTCTTTGGTAATCTCTTCTGATAATACCTACCAACTTGATATTGATCTGTCTTTACATGGAGAGTCTTGGGTTTCTTGCTGGAAATAGCTTTCTTGTTCATACCACTTTATTTTTCCTGCCTCGAGATGAGTCCTACTTTGACCTGTAAACCTCTACTCATCGTTGTACAAACAATGTGGAATATCTACTGTACATAAATGCGCGGGCGAAATCAGTTCTTGACTGTGTGTCCTTACGAATGAAATGCTGGCACGTAAGATATATCTGTAGCGAGAGTAAATAATACCAGATTCGAGATGTGGTTCCTTCGTTGCCTTTGCGGTCGAAAAGATACCACGACCACGCGGTCACAAAATAAGTTGAAAGAGGGTACGTCTGCATGGGTCAGCGTTGGACACATTCATACACGCATATCTTTCTGTGAATTCCCAGTATGCTGAACCGTTCAACTGTAACGAGTGCGGAGCATCTGCTTGCATAGTCGGTGAGACGTCGTGTCCCTCAAAATCGAATGGGAGAGCATGATCGAGATTGATCGGTGCCCAATGGCGTCTTTCATTATACACGGTTCTCAGTGATGGTCATCAGTACGCTTATCGGATTCGGACAGGAGACCCACATTATAGGGTCCTGTCTCATGTCCATTTTTCCCAGTCCCCACTGCGCGCTCAAAATCAAGAGCTATATTCTGTTTGGTAGCCTGTTTTAAAGCAGATGTGACTTGCTCAATTTCCCATGCCGAATAGGAGATTGAATTCGCCTTGCCGAACCAGTCCTTATCTCAGCCCAGAGTGCGGTGATCTTATCAGTCAAAGCAATACAATTAGTAAAATCGGAACAAGCACTAAACACAAGCGATTCCCCCACTAATCACACCAATCCCACGCCGAGCAAGCCTTTCAATCCCACACTACCCCGCACCCACACCCTCCTCTGCCTCCCCCCGCCTCCTCTCCCCCAATCGTTCCTCATAGCGCGCCAACAACAGCCTCTCCACCCACCCACCCTTTGGAAATGCCTTTTCCCATTGATTATGCAAATGCACCGAAAACACCTTGTGCAACGTCTGATCGAGCGCACCGCCCGTCTCGAGCCCGAGTCCCATCGTCCAAATCCCGCTCGACCGGTCTGGCTCGAATGGATCCGGAAGGCGATTGTCCAAACGACAGGCACGCGCGTCGCTGAAGCAAAACGGAAGGATCTTGAACGGGGGGACGTGGGCTGCCAAGAGCCGGCGCCAGAGTTTGAGGTAGAGGAGCGCGCCCCAGTCGGTGGAGCCTGGTCGGGGAGGAGAAGACGTGGCCATGATGTGAAACGCTTCGCATAGGTAGGGTGAATGTTTGTGGAAACGCATCAGGGCGCCGTTCAGTGCTAGGTACGGTTTGTCTGCATAGCGAGAATCAAAAAGAAGCGTGATGTGAGATCGTGGACGGTCAAACAGGATGATGGGGGGAAAGGACGTGCCATAACAATCCCATTGGGTCACGAATTCGTGTTCTAGGAGGGGGGCAATGTCCCTGGTGAAGAGGGAGTCCATGTCGATCCATACACCCCCGTAGGTCCACACGACCAACAACCGAACAAGATCGCCGTCTATCCAAGCCTTCTTGTCATTCATGTTCAACAAACCACTCCCCTCGAGCGGTGTTCCACGAGCCAACGCCCCAATATCAACCACGCGCAACTCGAACGCATCCGGGAATCGGTCGAGGTACTTTTCGATGATGGAATAAACGCGCAGGTCCCCGTTAGACCACATGATCAAACGGCTGTTACCGATGTCTTGGGTTGCAAAGAACGACTTGAGCATGTATTCTTGTCGTTCACCAAACGGCGCGAGGTCGACACGCCAATAGGCGTGGTAATGGACACGGTCGTCGGGGGGTATAGGAACGCGATTGACCGAGTCAGACGGCTGGATTGTTGCTGCAAAGTCGTAACAGTCCATATTGAACCGCATGGGTATACCAGCATGGACCTCGGTGCGTTTAGGACCGTAGAGATACTTGGAAACGTTGTAATGAGGGCTGACCCGGTCGGAGTCAAAGCATCCCAACAGAGGCTCTATAGGCGTAATCTCGCTCTGTATCCATTCGCGGGAGTAGAACGCGAGTTCGATGTGAGGCTCGTAGAGGAATAAACCAGTCAGGACAGCGATGGCGAGAAGCGGGATGATGACTCGAAGTGCCGTGAAGCAAGTCCGTGGTCGTATAAAAAAGCCGGACTTGCGAGAAGAACGGCGACGTGGCGATCGTGAACGGGAGGGAGAACGAGCTGAATCCGAGACGGAATGCAACGGCAACCGCTCATAGGGAGCCTTCGACATGACCGAGAAAACAGAACAAAATACGTCGTTTACGAAACTCGTAAGGCAACGCCGGATCGACTGAAACGAAGATTGTCTATTTCTAAATTATGCCAAGCTTGGGGGCTGGCGCTCTAACATCTCTTGTAACTACTGAGGTATAATCTACACGAATCGATATATACATCGGAGGGTATCATAAATAAGGCTACATAATAACATTTCTGAGATAGAAAATCTAGGGATACACACGCTAACCTGAATATATCAATTATGAAGGTGGGACCAGCGCACGCCATATCCCCCTTGGTTTGAGGTGGACTGATGGTACTGGCCAGAAAACTGGAAGTAATCCGACTGGGAACCGAGTAGCTCGGAGGTAGGTTGCCAGTTTTGAGACCGGGAAAATGATTGCAGGAGAGAGTCTAGACAACATGGAAGACCATGAGTCCATCGATTGCGTGATATCGAGCCGACTCACCCATCTGAGCCAAGTCGACTTCATCAAAGCCGATGGGAGAAGTCGCTTCCGACGAGGCATTCAGATCTTCTCTCGACCTCCTTAGCTCGGGGAATGTCATGAGCAATTGGATGGCTTTGGGGCAAATTCGCATCTCTCAGCAAGCACTCAAAGGACATATCGACTAAATACCTTTTGTCAAGATTTCATGTCGCGTTTGCAGCACTTCACCAGTGAGCTTTTGGATGATGTCCCGAAGGGAATTAAAGCATTCCCCTTCCTTTTCCCGGTATTGCCTCTGCATTATAACTTTCTTCGGTCGAGAGATTGTGGATGAGGATGGATTGTATGCGGCGGAGGTGTAGTGCGGTGACTGATCCATTCAGGAATGACTGTTGGATGGTAGAAGTAACAGAGAGATAAAGAATTAAATACTGCAGATACCACGCTGTGCTTTCCTTCATTGCTATTCTTCCATTGTACCTTTTCCGATTGACGGGTCAAAGAAAAGCCCAGGTGCCACCACCTGGCGCCTGTTGATCAGAAGGAAATCGAACACTTCTTCCAAATGATAATAGCACCTGGATCAGACACCTGAAAAAAGGTCAGTTACTGCTGCGTAGGTCCAGAGTATGTGATCGCTGGGAGAATAACCACAGGCACAAAGCGACCAGAAGTTCAGGACGAGACTTCGCATCGTAGGAAGCTTAGACGCCATGGTCACGGTAGGCATTGCCTCACACTGACTCTTCGGCCGGTCCAATAACGTCATATTTATTATCACCCCTGTTGCAATTGAATATGCTCGGTATGCTCCGAATTAACCCACATGCTGTAGGTTCCTTGCCGTGTGCCCTGGCTTGAACCTGCCAAATGGGTGAAGCGACTATGATCGATCATGCTAACCTCTTCAACGAGTTCCAGCTACACTGCTTTCAATTCCCGCCAAGGTCGCCTTCAGTTACTGTGGCAGTTACTTCGTCTTGACATCAGAAATGTTGCAATGTACACCAAGAGCGAGAAGAGCGAAACAGTCTAAAATACTTGGCAAGCCAAGTTGGCGTTTCATGTGCACGGGGCGTATCGCATCGTTGGCCAGACATCCTTCTGTGTACCGATTTAGAACTGAAAAAGCTTCAGTCTCCCCGTTCTCATCCAGTATTCGCCAATCACAGGGTGAAAAATGTTCCGTCGCGCACGTTTCTATGACATCCTTCAAGCCGAGCGACACCTACACGAGGACCCGACGCCTCAACGTCAATCGTGGTGGCTCATAGGCTATGCAAGGCACCAAGTGGAGCAAACATACCAGGTTTAGCTTGGCGGTTTATCATTGCCTCAACCTGTAGAACTCGCGTATACGAGCGTTAGCTCTAAGCTTGGCTGTCGACGCTGCAGACAGTGAAACCTGGCGTTCATTAAATGCAAAGTTGAAGTCCCTGCCGATAAAATAAAGCGTTTCGACCCGTTATCAAACATACTTGAGGCCATCTGAATAGATTTCGGTTCGCGGGATACCATCCGCGTCTAACATCGTGCCGCAATCCGATCGCTCTGCACAGCACACCTTGATCGGTAAATGGTTTTGGCCCGGAATATGAATGTAGCATGCTTCCACCTGTGTTCATGCCGCGGTATAATCATGTGTCGCCGATACGCATGCGGTATAGGTTGTGTTCTATGTTCTTGTTGGCCAAAAGTTAATGATAGTTCATCCGTAATGTGCTAGAGCAGCGCCTGTGCACCATCCTCCGAGTTGTCCCGAGTAATCCTCCGATATGAGCGCTGTGAAATGCCGGATCGGGGAAAGTTCAACAAATCAACAACGGATCAATGATGCATCAAACCGAACAGAAGCAGAACTTGACGGGATTCTCAGCGAAAAATGATTTCACCTGTGCAGGATCATTTGGTTATAGCGAATAGCCGTAGCTCCTAGCCCTCATTAGGTTAGAACGATGGAACATGTATAGGTTTAGTATGTTATCACCTTGCGCATTATGCCCTTTTGCATGACTGAACTAGACAGGAAATCGATTTGATCGTACGGAGATTAGTATAGTTTATTTTGTCATCAACCTGGCCCGAGGGCTCAAATGACCTTTTTTTTCTCAATGGCTTGGCAAATGGCAGGCCGAATGAAGGGAGGTTATCATGCCTCTCCAGCAATGCGTTTACGTACTCGGAGGTGTGGAGTTACACATCCCTTGCTCGAAGCAAATAGGCAAGGGGGCTAACTGGCACCGCGGAAGATAAGTCCTAGAAGGAACCCGGTAGGCTGCATGCTGCATGTGCTATACCGTCGGTGAATAGAACCCCTTACGAACCACTGCGCAAATATGCCAAGTCATCAAGTCCAGATGCGTGCATTGTTATTGTTCTATCTCGGACGGTGTGTACAATCTGCCGAGAATCGGTGACAGGTCGACGGGTGGAACATGAAACACATACTCTTCTTGGTATCAGGTCATTACGGGGCTTGTTTTGAGTAGGAGAAGCAGACCAGGTATGGCTATTATGGCTCGTGTGATACGCTCTGCGAGTCGCTGTGTCCCAACCCCCACCTCGTCGTCCTTGCTCTTGTAAAAACAAAACGTTGTGATGGCGGTACAGTCCGTTGCCGAGGTGCAAGTATATCCCGACTGGATGGATATGTTACAGGCGATACACGATCCGTTGGACGAATGTCTCGGGCAGGTGCGTCGGTCTCATGTCCGATGGCGCAATCTTGTCTCATGCCACCACGAATAGACATGGGATTTGGTCGGTCTTTGACACTCTCCTCGGTACCATATTTACTCGTTTTCAGCGACCAGATGATCTCGAAACCCAATTTTCAAAGTTCAGCACGGCCAACGCCGTACCCGTGCTACAAGACATCCCACTTATCCATGCTGTCGTCTCTGAACGGAACAACCAGCTTTCCTTGCTCGCGTCGCAGACAGCGCGTGTGGACAGTGCTATTCAAAAGCTGACGGCTATCCGAGCTCGTCTGGAGGAAAGCAGTGCTCAAGTCCGCCGATCGTTATGCGCACACCAGGCACTCGCCTCACCCGCCCGTCGAATCCCGCCAGAGGTGCTGGGCGAGGTGTTTTGCCGCTGTCTGCCCAAGACATCGTATGTCATCCCAAAGGACGTCGAGTCTCCCATGGTGCTCACTCGCGTGTGCCGTCGTTGGCGTACCGTGGCCATATCCACCCCACGCCTCTGGTCTTCTCTCTCCGTTCACCTCGAGAAGATTGTGTACGACCAGTCTTATCGTCATGGATGCGAAACCTGGTTGGCTAGAGCCAAGAGCGTCCCCCTAGTTATTCGAGCGATTAGCGTGGCCACTCAAGATCCGACGCTCGTCCCATCCGCAGCACGCTGGCTGCGACAGTTTGTCGCTCTCTGCAGTGACCTTTGGTGGCACGGCCCTTCCCTGCCTACTCTCTTTACCCTAGATACCGGAACCGATTGCGATTTTCCCCTCGAGCGCCTCCGTATCACCACCTATCGCGAGTGCCCCTCCATCTACCTTCCAGGGCCAGCTCGACACCTTCGTTCCGCATCCCTCCAATGCTTCAGCTATGATTTACAGTCGCTCGACGGGATTCTGCTACCGTGGAGCGACCTCACCGAACTGGACATGCACTTTGGCTTAATATCCAGCCCGCTCTTCATCCAGTTCCTCACCCGTTGCGACCGCCTCCACACCATCACCACCTCCTGTCTCACCGCCGAAGACGTCCACATCGACGCTCTGCGCGCGCTTGCCACAGGGTCGATCGTACACCGCACCCTCCGCCGCATCGAGATCAAGGTGATCCAAGCGGGGCTCGACGCGATTTTCGACGCCCTCACGCTGCCCGCGCTCGAAGAGCTCGATGTCTGCTTTTGTTATCGTGGGCGCGACACGTGGCCTCACGCGTCGTTTTTGGCGATGATCGCTCGCTCGCGGTGTGTGCTCACGCGGTTGACTGTACGGTCGAACATGCATGCGGTGTCGCATTTCGGGGAGTATGTGTGTGCGATGCCGGGGTTGGTCGTGTCGACGTCTGCGTCCGGTTCGCCGCCGCGGTGAGCGGCAGATATGTTTTGCCAACCCGCGGAGATGTGTTCGGGGTCTGGGGAAGGAGGAAGGGGGGGGGGCACTGGCGTCTTGGGATGACGGCAGACGTGCTTTTTGATTCTTGATTGTGACGATGCATGCTCTCGTTCTTTCCTTGCTTATGATCACGTCCACGGATGCATTTCTTGTTCCTGTCTTGCTACTTCTAGGCGAACCTAGATTGTAATGATAGCTATATATGAAAGCGGGGACGCTCCCCCTCAACTCTAGTGGTTCTTCGCGACTGGATGGTATGACCGACCCTCCTCGGGACTTGTCGCGTAAAAGCAAAGCGACGCGTCGCAGCATCGTCACTGTCCCGAGTCACTGAAGCCCTCGCATCTTGGACACAGCCTACAACACACAACCGGGACCGAATCGGATAAGTCAAGCGTCAAACGTTTCATTCCCAGCACACAGTCGCCTAACGACAGTTTTACGGCAGGTTGCTCCGACTTGGCCCTATCCAAGTACCCCTGGTATATGAATTTCGATATCGAAACAAGGAAGGGGATGTTGAAAAAAATAAAATAAAAAAATGCTTCAAATCATGTCCCTGGGACCTTGATGCGCGCAACACGGCGTTGAGAAAAGGACAGACACACGCACCGCGCACTCGGGAGGGGGAAGCGCAGTCGATTCTCGTGGGACTTCCGGAACCTACAAAGTACCAAGGCAGGGACACCACGGCTGTGAACCAACGCGGGCGGTGATGGATGTCGATGCTCGGTCGCCGATGTGTATGTACCTGGTGAGGTCCAACCCCATCCGCACCCCCGCGGCGTTGCGCGTGCCTTGAGGTGGGCCCTTTTGTCCGTTCGTAGTGGATAAGAGGCAGGAGCCGTCCGATCGGATGGTGCTAGACGAGGCTTTGGACGGGATCATCGTTCAGCATTCTACCGCGGGTCGAGACCCGCGGGCTGTTCCTCGTCTTCATCGTCGTCGTCCCTTTGAAAGGACGAGTCATCCTTCTCGCCGAAACAGACGCGCATACGTGGCACGAAGAACCGGGGGATGCTTCTCGCGCGAAGCTCAGTGACGCTGTAGGGCCAACCTGTGGTGCGTACCTCGGGGAAGGAAGGAAGCGAACTTTGTCGCTTGATTCGAAAAACCCAAAGGGCCGCGGCACGCACCTCAGGGTCGACCTTGAATCGTTGACCTAGGGGGAACGAAGAAGGGAAAGAAACGAACAGAAGGTCGGCAAGTCCGCGCCGGGCATTCGCAGCGTGTACTACTTCCATCTTTCTGACCCGGTCCCATACCAACCACCCATGCGTCTGTGCTTTCGAAAAAGGCGAGCGCAAAGCAAGAGGGCGTTTTGGGACGGATAGAGAAAAAAAGAACAGTCGCAGTACGTATCGACCCTGACCGTTGCCAACGGCCGCCCCATCCAGTGGTCCACGTTCTATGCGTGCAGAGACCAAGTATATGGACAAGGAAGAGTTTTACGCCGGCGGACCCATCCTACGTGAGGTTGGGGCTCTACTGAGCGTTGCTAACGAACGTGCCAAACTTTGGATGGCGTTCGAACTGGATACGCGCGCGCAGCGACAATAAACCTCATGTTCGAGTTTCCATTATTGAAACATTCTCTCACTGGGACGGCTAACGGGCCGAATGAATGGTGGGAGCGCGCGACGATGGCCAAGTCGCGAAACTCGTGATATGTGATATCCTTTGTGCATGCCATTACTGGAACAGTGGACACAGCAAGTTTGGGCCCCAAAGGCGCCTCTAGACCTCTTCCCTGTAATATACGTCTAGTCTGATGTGCACTGCTCCCTCCACTGCATCGGGATCATATGATTCGGGAACCGCTCGACATCGGACACTGTCATGGTAGATGCAAACGTGCATTACGTGCCATATAAAAACCACTGGACACCTGCCGTCAATCCGAGCTCGATGTCAGCTCTCCCGAAACAGACGATGAAAAGGGTCCTACCTAGTACGCGAAAAAAAAACAACTCTACGTGTGCCCGTAAACACATCGCAGTACATATATATATAGGACCGAAAACACATTCTGGTGCGTTGGCGGCGCGGCCCTGGGCGCATGGTGTGGCGGTCGGATCAGCCGATGCCAGGTGGAGCGACGACCAATAAACGACGCCGCGCTCGGCGTCCAGACTGTGGCCCAGGCTGGGAAGCTGTGGGCCTTTTGGACGGTGCTGGCCAGTCGGCCGTCGGCGCCACACTGCAATTAGGAAAGTCGTGCCTCTTGCCGACCCTTGATGGTTCTATAATAATCAGTTCACGCCTGGCAAGTCTGGACGACGCCGCATTAATCGGAAATAACCAGGTTGCGTCGACCCACAGTAGGCGGTCACGTTGGTTCGTGTTGTCGTCCGTTGCGGGTCGGATTGTGGACCGCCCCATCGCGAGTCAGTACTTCTGTAATGTCAGTGGCCACCAAATGATCGAAGACGAGTGTGCATTTGGACGATGATCCGGTGGCAGGGTAGGTCTGAAACGTAAACTGTGCCCTTAACGGATCAAAACTCTCAACTCGTCTTTTTTCTCCGACCGAGACGCTCAAAGCCACATTACCTCGATAGAGATGCCCAGGCTCGTGTAGGCACCACACGTCGTTTCAAATCTGTGACTGCCGAGATTGAACTGGACGTGGAAGCGGCTACGAAGCGGCTTCCGCTCGATCCCTCTCGATGAGGCTTCGTTCTCCTGTATGCACTGCCGCTCCAACCACACGCGTTAAACGTGATCGAGCGATCCTCGATTCATTGTCTTTTTTTTTTTTCGTGTTTACGACAACGCCTGGAGAGCTGACAGAACAGCGCGCGTTGTCATCGGAGCACCCGCATTCGACCGCGAGGTGCACCTCCGATCGACTCATATCTCGTTCCAAGAGTACCGTCCGGATGCCATCTTTGTGCTATTATTCTATAGCCATCGCATCACTAATTGTTCTCTTGTTACTTTTTTCCGTGTTTGCATGATCGGACGCCACCCCAACTGGCCCCGCTTGTCCAACTTGGTCGTTATGGGACGACGCACAACAGCGCGCGTGCACGTGCACACGACGACCGCTTCGTGCTGTTATGCACGTTTCTTTTTCTTTTTTTTGGGGGGGGAGGGGTTCAGGATGACCAAATGTGGGATTCTTTTTTGTGTGACACGCGTGATCGACCCATCATGGCGGTTCTATCAACACGGAGGGCGGAAGTGCAACTTGATGATTCAGTGGGCCCAAGTTCCGAGGACCGATGGCGACACGCTCGTCATACATGGCCTCTTAGATCACGCAGCCAGACAACAGATGCGTCGAATTCTCCTCATGTAGGTGTGGCAGTGGCCGAGGGCCGGGTTAGGGCCTCGGAAATGCTGTTCATTGGGTGGCCAAGTGCGGAAGGACGGAACTGCCGTCACCTCATCGATTATCGTCCTCGGCAAATTAATTTTTCTGATTTGAACAATGTCGACTTTCCCTCCATGGATATCCTGCACGTTTTCTCTCTTTT
Organism: Xerocomus amazonicus; assembly: GCA_038089295.1. Taxonomy (NCBI): domain Eukaryota; kingdom Fungi; phylum Basidiomycota; class Agaricomycetes; order Boletales; family Boletaceae; genus Xerocomus; species Xerocomus amazonicus. The sequence continues at coordinate 12,170 of JBBPKO010000255.1, forward strand.
TTTTTTTTTTCTTGTTTCGGAATGCGATGGATAAGCGACTTGCCCGTCGCCGACGTGTTTCATCCAACGTTGAATTGTTGACTTGTCGGGTGGTACACAGGATGGTCCGGATTATCGACCATCAGAATGGAAGCGGGGGAGTGGGTGACGAATAAGGCCAAGTGAATATTGTATATAGGATCCACAGCTAGGGGATACATTCGAGTACAGTATAACAGCCAGTTTCTAATAGAAATGCTCAGATTGCGGCAAGAGATCAGGTATAAAGTGGATGCGAGTTTCAGTGCAGGATGAACATAGAAAATAATAGGGGCCAGCCATAAAGAATTGACGATGATTCAAGACGAATGTAATGTAGCCTCACCACAGTACGACGCCTGCGTGGTAGCAGTGATGATCCGAGCCGAGAAATAACCCGGGTACTGTGGGAGGTAATGGGGGTGTCGACGTGGAGATGCGTCTGGGGCCTGTCAATGGACGGCCAAGCATGGTTACCACCGGCCGGGAGGGACTATCGACGGCCGAGGTATCTCCAGTACAATGAGTTTGGAGGCTGACGTGGACGGTGAGGAGGAGCGGGTGAGGGTGGCACGGGACATACCGATGTGGCTGGTGTTGAATAGTCTAGCGAGTGGATGAGCACAAGCGTGGACGGGGTCGGAGAGAGAGACATACGTGCTTGGATGCATTCCCAGACGTCCACGCCACGACCCTTGGCATCCCATGTGCCACATTGAGAAGAGAGGGGCCAATTCTGGCCAATATCCCATATGGTTGTTGCGTTTTTTATTACTGTAGCGGGCATCGTTGACATCTGCATGAGGGAGAGAAAAAGATGGACGAGGGCAAAAACAGTGGATGGGTCGAATTATTTATATATACGGCTTGGACGGCGAACATGCCGAATTAGAGAAAAGAGAAAGGGAACGATGGCAGTGACATCAGACGACACAGCCCCTGAGACATAATCCATATTTGGATATTTTGGGATATATAATATAATATAAATGTATTATCATATCCATATCATATAACATAATATTTATTTATTTATTATCGATCCGCGATCCACTCCTCCCCGCACGCCACAAGAAGAGAATACGAGACAGATACAGCACAACGCCAAACCCACCCCGCTCCCCACGGTCCGTGTATCCACCACCGCGGGCGACCAGGTGGCTGTCTGTCAAATCTGAGCTGAAACCCGGTCACCAAAGAAACGACGTCATCCAAGTACCATTGATGTAAGCAACAGTCTAGACCCCATCTACAACGTTAATTCATCTCGCTCGCGAAATACACACACATGTCCCGATCGTACCGTAAGGAGCACCCCCAACCCACAGCGCCCACTCAAAGTTCCCTCCAGCACCTGCGGAGATAAACATTGGTGGGATCTTTCTACTGCGCGTGCACCCTGAGCGGCCTCATATCTGGCCAGCATGGTGATGGTTTCACCACAACCTCATTTGGCACCGTAACCAGCCATGCTGCAAGCACTCGCTGATGAGAAATGGCGACGAGTGCTACTCTTGTTGGCACCCCCTTTCCATGGCAATCAAACCCCCCTCTGGTCACGGTCGCGGACACATCGATGAGCAACTGCCTCTGTGCAACCTAAATCGGGTCCAAAACAGGGCGCGCGGTTCAGTCGATATGACCATACTTGCAATAATTGCGGCAGCCGATCGAAGACCACCAATCCACGACCGTACACCGGCATATCGCAAGTCCCCAATTGCTCGAAAAAGACCCGACATCGCCCCTTAGCTAGGTCAGTTTATAATCAGATCAAACAATACATAATCCATCACGGTTGCTTTCCTTCGCACACCGTCCTTGCCCAACTGGTCAGAAGCCAAAGATCATCATAC
>JBBPKO010000255.1:14141-31019 GCA_038089295.1 Xerocomus amazonicus
TTATGTGGCTCCGATCACTTACACAAACCCGTTGGCGGGTGTACTTTGACTTCCAAAGCCACCATGGAAACCAGTCATCACGGGCCTTGTCTCCAATGCACCCCATTACCTTGCAATTTGAAAGGGAGTGATATGGCCAACCGACCATGCAGTGTGATCGGCTCCACTGAGTCGCCGGCTAAATCAACAGTCGGATAAAGCGATTCCAAACCACCCGGGGCTCGGTTTTTCGCATAGGCGCCAGAGAACGCACCCCAGTTCCTGAGCAGCGCATCGACAAACTTGGGGGTGGGGGTCCTATTAAATCCCTGGTTCTTCGGAAATCCGCGAGTAATCGGCCTAGGGTAAGCATGTGTCTGGGCCTGATCGCAGGCGCACTTACCACACATGTGAAGCTTAGCCCATCGAGGGAACGTTGGCCGGAAAGAAATTCACCCCTTGTGGATATTAATGTTTGATCGTAAGAGTGCGAGAACTCAACTTAAATGATGGAGCCACACGAGTGTGCTCTTTTAGCACGGCGGAGCTTTTGCCCCATGACTTTCTAGAAGACTGGGTTATGCGTTTGGAATGTGCGGTCTGAAAACGTTCCCTTGTTGCTCGGGTAGGTCTCGTGGGCATGGATATCAATCGGAACACGAGGCGAGGTGGTAAATTGGTTTTGGCAAGGCGAGATGATGCCCCCTTTTTAGGGGTACCGTGTGGGTCTTGCAATTCGCCCACTGGCATACCCTACAGTTGTCGTACCGGCTGATGGGAACAAATTGAAATGTCAAACCCGAGCTTGTTTGCACCATTTTGAGTTTTGGGCATCCGGCGGTGCTCTCCAAGGCATCGCTTCATACGTATGAACGCGCCGCGACAGATCTTGCAAGCGTTCGTCGTTTTAGGCCATGGATCAAGTAGGTTACGGTACTTGCCAGCACCGGAAAGTTCTGCGTACTCACGTCAAGCTGACCCGTTTGAATCAACCGAAACTATCAGTTCAATCCGGATCTGGGGTGAGGTGTCCAGCAGCCGTTCAGCAACACAGCAGAGGTCAGACGAGTATAGACAAAGTCATTACCTGCAGGTTGGCGCGGAGGGGCGCGCAATCATCGCGTATACTGCCGGTGCTTCCAGACGCGTTCAAATGGCGGTTCGAATGGAAAAAAAAAGATGTTCGCATGATGTTGGCATCAATATCGTGCAAATGGCCGTGAGAATGAACCACCGCTAACCTCGTACCCTATTTCACAAATCAAACCGCTGTACTCCCATCTGCCAGCACCACGCATTGCCCAACTGGAAATTCCCAGCTACAGTTCTGGGGTGCGCAGTTGGCCGAACCATATCAACAAGGGCTGTTCACAGGGCCACGTCCGAAATACCAACGAGGGTTGCAACAACTCGAACGCGGACCCAAGGCGACGTGGCCGAGGAGGAGGATGGATCAAAAAATCGTCCGTATCCATTGTCTCGCGCCGGTCGAAACGATCGTTGCTGAACCCCCGTGTTTTGAAAGCTCGTGCGCTTAGGTGGGCTGGTCCTCGTCGGCGGTGCTAGCTTCCTGTATGTCAAGAAAGTGTTGACGGATCGACGAAGACGCCGCCACGAGGAAGAGGACCGTGTACGGGAACCGCCTTACCGTGGTTGGTACTCGAGTCTGGCCGTCTGCGCTTTCTGACTCTGCTTTCCTTGTTCGGTAGATTCAGTGCCCTCTTCAGAGCGGACGGATCGATCTCGCGCATGAACCAAGAGCCATACTATACGTGTCAGTGCTATAACCCATTTCATCCCATCATGTCTGGAATCGCCGTGTATGACGGTAAACATGCAATGAATGGCGGGTCACCATGACACGGCAGCTGTTTCTTGCCTCGTAGCCCCTAGTGACCTTGTGACACTCCGGGGGGTGGTAGACTGTCATCGATCATCAAAACACGTTTGCTCCCATTTTTATCCAAGCCAACCATCGATTATCAGACCGCACCACTCACAACTTCGGGGTCAACTTGACTTTTTGGTCGTAACGCAAGCGAGAGTGTGCTTGTTGCGATCCGTTCCTTGTCGTCCCATCACGATCATGCCTTGCGGTGGCAGACCGGCATGACCAAGACTCGAGTTATCGCCTGCTTCCGATCCGAGTATCCATGGTGCATGCGCGATTGCTATCCATCATCACTCGTTGCGCTCAGACATGTCCGTTCATACATCATCGCTGTCAGGCCCGCGGGGTCTTAACCCTCATTAAATCCACGAGGTCCCTATTGACGGAGCGCGTGTCTGATGGTGATGGAGACGGAGAGAGGGTTTCTGCCCTGACCTTTGTGCGGTCATCGGTGACGGAGCGCCGAGGTCTCCGTTCGGGGAAGACACGTGGTACCTGCATGGTTAAACGTTGGTCGTCGTCTTGTGAATCGTTTTTATCGGATGGACGCGCATTGATGCCCACCGGTGCCGGGTTGCTCGCCAAGAAGTGGCAGAGTCCACAAGGCGCCTCCTGGTGGACTCGACTGACCCTTTTTCACCTAGACGCTTTCAACTGGTGACGTGATCCTTGGAGCGTCCTGGACGTGATGTGGAGATTCAAGCTCTTTCAGTTCAGTATTTTTGTGATAAAGGATAATCATCCGGTTAGCAACCGAAACACCATCAAGGCCACGCGACAAAGGGAGTCGGAGCGGGTCACTGATCCGCACTCCGACTCCCGAGCGCACAAAGGCGGGTGGAGCGCGAGTGTCGACAAAGACAAAGGAGGTCAAGGTCGTTCGGCGTGGTGCGTCGGCTGTACTGAGGGTGCCACTCCTCGATGCGGTGGTATAAAACGTCGGGTTGGTATGCATAGACCTCATTGTTCACCCCTCGACGCCGACGAGCTCATCTCGCATCTCATCGCACTTACGTTTCCAGTTTCACGAACACGCTCTTCATTTGACGTTACGAATTTGCGATGCTGTATGCCACGGTTGCTGCCTCCCCCACCTCTATCCCCCATCGCCGAACCGTCGACGCGCCTAGGCACGGTCGTCATCACCATCGTGGGCACCCCCCCTCAAGACGCGCAAGCGTGCGTCCCAAGGAGCTGAAGCTTGCGAAACCGGTCCAGGTAAGTTGCGATTCCGATCAGAAGTCACCATCACCCACTGATGCCCCTTGCGCAGGCCGAGCCGCAGCGCGAATTCTTCCACGACACATTCTTCGACCCTGTGTGGATGTCGGGTCCCCATGTCTTTTCGTTCGCCAAAGATGGGACGATCGTGCGTCCAAAGCGTGAGCTGGGCCCGTCGGCATTCCGACCCGTGGTCGTCCCACGACCGGAAACGCCGTCTTCGGATAGCCAAGATGACAGGGTGTGGAAGAACGTGGCGATTGACGAGCGGGATAATGCCGAGTTTGAGGCGATCCAGGCTGCGGAGGAGGTACGCGCACGGGCGGAGGCGAGGGGCAAGTTACTGGGCCGGGTGTATCAGTGGCCGCCCAAGCCCCTGCCTCCGCCGTGTGAGCGGTGTGCGATGCTCGCGCGACCTCGGTGGACTGTGCAGACACGGCCGGGCGTCTGCATTGGTAGACGTGTGGTTATCGGTCGGACCGGGCGTCGCTCTGCGGAAGAGAGTGCTGTGCCGTCGTTGTCATGCGGGGGCTCGGATACGTCTGACCCAGACTCGGTGGTGTTCCGGGTGGAGCCGGGGCGGATGGACAGGAGGTGTTTGCTGGAGGGTGCGCGGACGAAGCCTGATGGGCTGGAACAGTCGTTGGCACCGCGTGCGTTCATCGGGATGGAGGACGATGAGCACGAGCGCGTGTGGACTCACTCTGGAATGGCCTGGGACATTCACACAGAATGTGAGGACGGGGTGAGCTGTTTTACTTTGTTCTATCCGACGGCGGCGCTGATCTGTTGTGTCAGGTGTTGAATCCGTCGATGTTGTTGACTGAAAAGTGGGTCGAGGACCAGCTGACGAACAGATTAAAGGCGATTTTGAGAATACCCGAGGTTTAGATTAAGACAACGGATTTGTATAGCATGCACGACTGGATGTAGCACTAGTGTACCATTAGCGGTTAATGGGATTGGAAAGCTACCAAGTGGCTGTGTGAGGCCATGAAGGTCAACTATCAGGTATGTTGTCGAGCGGTCGCATAGACAAAACCACTCAATCCGTCAGTTCTCAAACATATGTGGAACGGTTTATAGGCAAGGAAATGTTCTCTTCACGCCAGATGGCAACAGCTTGCTAAGTCCTGTCGGAAACCGCGTGTCTGTCTTTGATCTCGTCAAGTGCGTTCTCTTGGGCTTCTCTCTGGCGCGTTCTTGCCATTAACTCTCTGCACAGCAACAAGTCAAGAACGCTCCCGTTCGAGAATAGGAAGAACGTTGCGGCCATTGCGCTCTCGCCCGACGCGCGCTTGCTCCTCTCCATCGACGACGACGGCCGTGCCCTCCTCGTTCACTTCCAGCGCGGCGTCGTGCTACACCGCATCCACTTCAAAAAACCCGTCCAAGACGTCCAGTTTTCACCTAATGGAAAGTACGTACGTCCATGGAACGCTCTCACCAAAAACCAACCCCCCCCCCTCAAAAAAAAAAAAGGTACATCGCCATGACGCACGACGCGCACGTGCAGGTATGGCGTACGCCAAACCATCTCGTGCGCGAATTCGCACCGTTCGTGTTGCACAGGACGTACACGGGCCATCACGATAACGTGTTACGCATTCAGTGGGCCCCAGATTCGACGTGCGTGTGGTTCGGCCTTGTCGTTTGCGTTTTTTTTTTTTTTTTTGGTTGACCGCGCTCATAAACAGGTGCTTTATGACGACGTCTCGGGACATGACGGCGAGGTTGTTCACGCTTGACCCCGTGGAGGGGTTCCGCCCAAAGACGTTTGCGGGTCATCGCGATGCGGTGGTCGGAGCTTATTTTTCTCTCAAGGAAAACGCGGTGCGTGTTTGCTTGTCGTCGTGCCGGTTTTGGGCGACTCAAGATATTCTCAAGATATACACAGTGAGCCGCGATGGCGCCGTGTTCGCCTGGAGAGCCAAGACGGACCAGGATATGGAGACGGACGAGGACGAGGACACACCGCCGGTGGCACAAGCACCATCTGGCAGCGGTAACACGATCATCACGACACGGTGGGGTATTCACGAGCGACACTACTTCAACCTCCCAAACACCAAGGTCGTCTGCACGACGTTTCACCCCGCTTCGGATCTCCTCGTCGTCGGCTTCTCCACCGGTGTCTTTGGGATCTGGGAGATGTCCCAGTTTGCAAATATACACACGCTCAGCATCTCACAGGAGAAGATCTCTTCTGTGGCGATCTCTTCGTCTGGCGAATGGCTTGCATTCGGGGCTCGCAAGCTTGGGCAGCTTCTCGTCTGGGAATGGCAATCAGAATCATACGTTCTCAAACAACAAGGGCACTATTTCGACATGAACACCTTGAGCTACGCCCCTGACGGACAAACCATCGCCACTGGGGGCGACGACGGCAAGCTCAAAGTGTGGTCGGTTCACTCTGGGTTTTGTTTCGTGACTTTCTCAGAGCACAGCGCCCCGGTAATGGATGTGACGTTCGCCAAACAGGGCTCGGTGCTCTTCTCGGCGTCGCTGGATGGAACCGTACGGGCGTATGACCTCGTTCGATACCGCAACTTTCGCACGTTTACATCACCCTCGCCCGTCCAGTTTTCTGCGCTAGCGGTCGACCCGTCTGGAGAGGTCGTCGCAGCAGGTTCAACGGATTCGTTCGAGGTCTTCATGTGGTCCGTGCAAACGGGGAAGTTGTTGGACGTGCTATCGGGTCACGAAGCACCGATATCGTCACTCGCTTTTTGTCCGTCGGGCACTAATCAGCTCGCAAGCGGCTCTTGGGATAAGACCATCCGGATATGGAACGTGTTTGGTCGGTCTCGGGCTGTCGAGCCGCTTACGTTGTCCTCGGACGTTCTGTCCGTGGCATTTCGCCCAGACGGTGCCGAGATCGCCGTGTCGACGCTCAACGGTCAGATCACGTTCTTCGACGTTCGTTCGAGTAAGCAAACCAACCTCATCGACGGACGCAACGACATCTCTGGTGGACGCAAGGCCGACGACAAGATGTCTGCCGCGAACAGCACCTCTACAAAGGCGTTTACGAGCTTGGCTTACACTGCCGATGGTACATGCATTCTCGCGGGCGGGAACAGCAAGTACGTCGTCCTCTACGACGTCCACGAAGCCGTCCTCTTGAAAAAGTTTCAAATCTCGGAGAACCTTTCGTTGGACGGGATGGAAGAGTTTCTGGACAGCCGCAAGGTGAACAGCGCGGGGATCAACACAGACTTGATCGACGACCGTGGGGAGGCGAGCGATTTGGAGGATCGGATAGACACGACGTTGCCTGGGGCGACGCGTGGAGCGGGCGACATGTCCGTTCGCAAATACCGACAAGAAGCGCGGACAAAGTGTGTCCGGTTCTCACCGACGGGACGGGCGTGGGCGGCGGCGAGCACGGAGGGGCTGCTGATCTATGCGCTGGACGAGCGCCTCGCGTTTGATCCGTTTGATCTGACGATCGATCTTACCCCGGAGAGCATCTTCGAGGTGCTCGCGGAGCGTGCGTATCTGAAAGCGCTCGTGCTCGCGTTTCGGCTGAACGAGAAGCCGATCGTGCAGCGGGTGTATGAGAGCGTGCCGCGGAGCGACGTGAGGCTGGTGGCGCGCCAGATGCCGGTGGTGTACGTTCCGGCGCTGTTGCAGTTCATCTCGGAGCATCTCGAGCGGGGGCCGCATGTCGAGTTTGATCTGGTGTGGATCCAGGCGGTGTTGATGGCGCATGGGAGGTATTTGCGAGATAGGAATGTGGAGATGGCGCCGGTGCTGAGGGCGGCGCAGAAGGCGCTGGGGGACGTGCAGGAGACGGTATCGAACCTGTATGTGTTCGTCTTGTTAATCCGGTGTGAATGGTTGGCTCACCGGGTTGGGAACAGGTGTGACGAGAACACGTCGATGCTCAAATTTTTGATTGATCAATCCAAGACGAGGCGTGAACGGGCGGTACCTGACACATGAAGATGCTGTGAGGCGAGTCGATCCGTTTACATACGGTCAAGCATTCATCAAACATGTTGCTTTCGAAAGAAAAAAAAAGTTGGATGGGATGGTTTTTGATGTACAGGTAGGAGGGGAAAAAAAGTATTGAATATAGCAGCATAATTTTCGTCTTTTAACACGTCCTCGTATCATCTGTGCTGGTTCAGGCTCCTCAACATCCACGTCCGATGATTGTCTCAACGTCGTTTCTCTCCCGCATTCATGCTGGCGGATACCCCTGGTCGACGGACGTGATCAGTGCCCTACATGCTGGTGAGAGGGGGGACCCACGTTCACGTTCGGCATGCCTCTTGTCCACATCCTGATATCCCCAGTAATAAGCAAGTATTGTCGCACCCACAATAGCGGTGGTGGCTATGATCTATCCGCAGGCACGGGTGATGACACTTTCGCAGACTTGGAACAGAACTCACGACTTTGTTCCTCCCTGGCTGGTTGTGCCAGTATCGGGAGGAGAACGAGTTTCCGGGGGAAGACTGGCGTAAGATGTGAGATGAGTGCATCGTTGGGCTTCAAACCGTTTTTTGCGCTTTCGGTGCTCACACTCTTGTTTGAGCAGGTTTTTGTTGAGGGCCGACTCGTCGCCGCTGTTATAGGGGACATGACGTCACTCTGGTGTGGCTAACACCAAAATCGGTGTTGCACGATGAACTACGCTACGTCGCAGAGGTGGATAAACTAGACTCGGAACCCTGATTCGATGCCAACGCTTCTCCAGACCCGGCTTGAGAACCGCTCACGTCTGCACGGACTGGCTCTGGTGGATGATGAGCACCATCAGCGCCCTCGCGAGACACCGTCGGTTTATCCGGGTTTCCTGCATACGACTGTGCTCGGAAGATGCGATGCTCCCCTTGGTAAAAGATGCGTCAAGTGCGACACGAAAAAAAAAAAAGAAAAAAGCGTGCGGACAGGTCTCGAAGTCTCCACGTTCGTCTTTACGGGATTGCTGGCGCAATAATCCGTACCAGACGCCTGCGAACCCTGTTGCAATGACGGCCATGCCGCCAAGGAGTGTCTGTGGACAGTGTTTGGTCGTCAGCCATTCCGGAGATAGAATTGAGCGGGTGTCGTTCCACCCACCGCCACGCGTGATCTCGGTACTGGGGGTGGCATGTTATTCATGGGGGTAGCGATGGAGTTATAGTGGCGTTAGAAATCGGACCCGCTCAGAAAACCAGATAGGACTCCTACTTGTTCTCGCTGCGGGAAGTTCCGATCACGTGTGTAAGTATGCACTGATCGGCGCACAGCTGCCTCTGCCTTTTTTTCCAAGAGTAAGGTCGTTCTGTCGCTACTACCCACATGGCACATCCCACAGTGCTTTCTGGAAAAGTTGGTGGTCTCATGTCCAAGTAAAAATCATGCACTTGCACATTTTCCATTCAGGAATGAAAAATCCAGATACCGAGTCGACGTTTGTTCATGGGGGCTACATCTCTCGTTTGATCTACGCTGACCGTCCTTGATTGCGAGAACGGACTGTTCGGTTCGGAGGTACCAGCGCGGGGCGACACACACCAACGTTCTAGTTGTTCCCCATCGAAGATGCCAACGAGAGTCACAACGAGCGCCGTTTTTTCTCTTGCCCCTAGGTGAACCTCGATGATTAAAGGGGGAGGGGGGGAGGACTGTTCCCCGGGAACAGCGGTCGACAATAATTCGACAACTGCACGATCGTTCAGAAAAGACGAGGGAAACATTCGACTTTCGAGCACACAAGGCTGTGGACACCATCCACCTGGCTTGACGATGGACAAGAACGAACTTTGATCGGCATCGTATTACTTGGGTGAAACTTTGTGCCGAGGGCGAACGCTTACGAGCATCTTTTTTTTTAAGCGCGACGCTCATAGAGTGTGCTCGCGACCCTTGGTGTAAAACGGTCTCGTGAAAAGTCGCGAGGCGCCAGACGCGCGCTTCGTCATGGTTGTCGCTTTCGAGAATAAGTCATGAGATGGTGCTGCGGGAGGATTTGCAAGCCTACGGGATCAGAGAGTATACTCCACTTGCTGCGTAGATGGAAGCGCTCTCCAGTACTGTCGAATGGAAAAATTCAATAATGACCCCCACTAGTGCAACAGTAAAGTACCGTTCGCGTGGCGGAAGCACGATCATATCATGTCTCGTCACATTCTTACATGATATGCCAAGGAAAAGAAAAAAGGAAAAAAAAAAACGACACGATCAACCCTAGTACGAAACAACCGACCACACTCACGACGCTTGAGGCGCACGTACACCCCCAATCCGCGCCCAAAACATGTCTTCTTTCAACCTCACCAGCGTCTTCCACGTGCGGTCCTCCCACGTTGCGTCGCTCGCAAATCCTTCGCCTTCGGTGCTTGACGATCGCTTAGTGCCCGTCGTGTCCGTCGATCTGCGTGCATCGCTCTCCGGGGCGGAAGCTGGTGGCGAGACGGTACGCTCATGCGTATTCACAGGCAAACCGCTAACCGCGGCTTCTGCATCGTCTACTGTGGCATCATGAGTGCGCTCTGGGGGAGCTTCCACAGACGCAGGACCGGATACCGCTTGAGGCATATTTGCTTCCCCAGGACCAGGACCAGGACCAGGACTTCCTCTGTCATCATCGACCTTCGCTTCTGTTGGGACTTCCGCTTCGTCTGTCTTGGGTACATGCGCCTCAACGTTACAATCAGCGCCGGGATCACTAGAGGGTGTAGCGTCTTCCTTCTCACCCTCCTCCGCAACTTTGTGATCTGGACGTCGCGGTGGCGGTGGCGGCACGGCCCGCCTGGCTGCTGCTCGCCTTGGAAGGGGTGGTGCACCAGGTGCCGTCGCAGGAGCAGGCGATGCAGGCCGCGCAGGAGCCAATGGTGACGACAAGGACGTCTTTCCCCGGATATGTGACACAGAAGGTGAGTGTCCAAGTGTTGGGGCTGTCACACGACCAATTCCAGCCGGTGTTGGCGATCCTGCACGTGAACGGCTGACGGCGGGACTGGCAGACCGCGAACTCGGTGGAGGTGACGCAGGCGAAGAAAGACGGGAACGTGGTCGTGGAACTGGAGACGACATCCTCGAGGCCGGGTTCGGGTTCGTGGGCGTCATCGGAAGTGGGACGTTACGTGGAGATGGAGGCGAAGGATGTTCGGCTGGTGGCACACTCGGCTCAGTAGAAATGGGATGCGATGTTGGGGATGGTGATGGGGAAGGCGGGTTAGCGGAGTTGGTTTCTTCAGGTATCGACGACGGATTGGGTTCATTGGTGTCTGCCTTGACCGTGTCAATGTGACTGTTGGCATTGTCGACCGGTTCCCTAGCCTCTGGAACTGGAGTTTCATCAGGAGGAACAACTGTATCGGCCGTGGCCATAGCGCGTACGGTGCTGCGCTTCGGAAGTGGTGGTGGTATGGGTGGGTTTGTCAAGGAGGAGGGCGACTCGGGGTGAGGATGAGGGACAGACGGGTGAGAAGGAGGAGGGGCAAATAGCTTTTTTGCGCCATCGGTCTCTCTTCCCTTCTCCTTGACATTCTCTCCACTTTCTTTGCCCCAGCTGACGGCCGCGCTAGCCATATCCCAGAGCCTCCTACGCCGTGGCGGTACAGGGGGTTTCTCGGAAGCTGACGAAAGAGTCGCACCGCTTGTAGGCTGACCCCCCGTATTTGTGACAGTGGACAGTGAAGGCAGTTGCTGAGTGTGTCCGTTGACCTGCGGCTTTGACGGTTGATCAACCTCTTCCCATATCCGTTCCACGATTCCAACCCTGACAAATGCCCATAATGAACACGTACTGCGAAGCCTCAACAAGCAATAGTTTGATGTACACAATGGATATGGCAAGTTTTGAGTTGGGGTCGAAAGTATGCGGGACGATGAAATGGTATTCAGAGGAGGCCGTGATGTCCCAATAGCAGACATGGATGCGGAAGAAGTATGCGCGGGCGTGAGAGTCGGTGGCGGAGTAGAGGGAGTTGTAGTAGTAGATGCTAGACGGAAAATGTAGACCTGCCCCGGTGGCTCGCGTTCACCCAAGGGTGTACCAGCGTTGTGGTTTTGTGTGGTGCCAAGGGCAAGGGGGTATTTGAACCATGAGCCCCCATTCGTACTGTTGGAGCGCGTAACGGGTGTTGTGGACGGCGTCCGTGCGATAAAGGCGCCACAGAGTGCACACGACAAAGTAGAGGGTGTCGACTGAGGATGTTGCTGCAGCTCTTGGACGAGACTGGAGAAGGACCAAGGCTCCACGATCAGCATACCGGTGTGGATTGCGGTAAGGACCGAGCGACGGGACAACCAATTAAGGGAAGGCGCGAGATCAAGACGTACTGTAGGTTCACTACATACAGGCGTCAAATCGGTCAAAGAAGACAAATCAAAGGACCTACGAATCTTCGGTGAGAAGGCGGGCAACGAACGGTTGACTCAGGAGGGTCGACATCGTGGGTGGTGTGGACTGCGATGCTTTGAGCCCTTTCAGATGTGTAATGAAGGCGACGAATTCCGCATAGGGCGTGTGCATGGTCATGAATCGTATTCTGGGTACGTCCTCGATGCGTAACTCATCCCGCTCTGCCCATTTTCCCTTGGCTGTGTTGGGCTTGACATCCTGTGCGTCACGTTCAGCGGCCTCCTTTGCGGCTTGGAGGGACTGCATCTGGACTTGCATGTCCTTGACGGCGTCTTCCGCAATCTTGAGAGCCTGTTGTGCATCTTGCACCTTTCGCTCGCTCTTGGCCTGGTTGAGTCGCGCTTCCGCAACCATAGTGTTTGCTTGATCGAAGAGAGTCGCACTGAGATCATCGAGGTCCTTCTCAATGTCATGTCGCGCAGTCTCGGCCTGACCACGCTGAGCAGCCTCATCTGTTGCGCGCTCCATCAGCCTGTTAAGCTCTGCAGTAACATGTGCCTTCTCAACGAGCAGACCCGTGTTCAAGGCAGCGAGGTGATGGCTCCGTTCCAGTTCAAGGGCAGAAATGGTGACCGAGGCGTTGCGCAACGAAGAAGAGGTGTCGTGTAGCTGGTCCTCAAGGTCTGACACGCGATCATAGGAGGCGACGAGCTTGCCGTTGAGCTGAGTTACCTGCGAGAACAAGTCTGTCACCTGAGCACGCAGCGAGCCAATGACTTGTGCTTGTGCTTCGGAGGCGTCCTCATCGCTTTCTTCATTGGAAACGCGTCCGCTGCTAAGTAACGACGATAATTAGCCCAATCATGATGCTGAAAAACGTTCGTTGCTACCTTCTTTTCGTTGTCTCAGAGTCCGCCATTACGGTGTGGGACAAACAGTAATAACAGAAAGGGAAGTTATTTACAAATAATACCAACAGACGGCCAACTACACACAGTGACAAGATGTCGTTCACCCCCAGTCTCCATCCTCACCTCAAGGTGTCTGCGTCAGATTCGGAGTGGTCTTCCCCCGCTCCCAACGCATGTGTTCAGTCGTCGTCGTGCTTCCAAATTGCGCCCCTGTGTCCAGGTACTTTGTATAGGGCCTCTTCGTTGCGGGTTGCTGCCGCAATCGCACAAGCGTTTGAAGCACATCCATCAGCTTTGGATAGTCACCCAAAAACTTGTACGTCGTCGGATCGACTCCCGCAGCATGGATTCGCAGACATCGGGCATCGGTTCCCCGCCCCGAGAGGGTGGCAGAAAATGACGGAGGAGATTGTCCGAGGTCAGCCAGGATAGCGATGTACGGAAGCATACTATCGCTCTCACCCTTCCTAGTTATATACTGACTTTTGCGGGTGATGATAAACAGAGGCATTTTGCCTTTCGCTTTTCTGGCCTTGTCTGAAATGAAGATCTGCGACATCCGTGACTTCGCAGGTCCAGCTCCAGAGCCGTTCTTGAAATAGATCGGTATCACCTTGTCAATAAGAGGTTGGTAGTGGTAGCATTGCACTCCGCTCGTCCTGTGCCAGTGACGCAGTGTGACCTCGTCCAGACTGGAAAGTACATCGTCAAAACCAATCGACTTTCTGTTAAACGAGAAGACTGACTCTAGTTCTGTGCCTTGCTTCGATCCAACGATGTTTGCATTCATGGACACCCAATGCGAAAAGTTCACATATGCGTCCTCGAACATCTCACGGGCGTGCGGCGCTCTCGAATTGTTTTCGTCCCATACCTGCGGTCCAAAGATGAATTCGAGCCAATCCACAACCCTGATCATCTTGCAGTCCAATAAATGGTCATCCCACGACAGCGACCTTCCGTTATCCTTCTTCGGGTTTGAATTACGGAGATACAGGTCCTTTGCGAGAAGCCAGAGTAGCCGGCTTGCTAGTTCCCCGCGTCCACCCATGTCAACCATGCCCCGATTGACTACATTCAGAAGAGTTGTCAAGGCACTCCCCATCTTTGACTCGGAATGGAGATCGTTTGCCGCAACGTGCGATAGGAGTGGTTCGGATGGGTAGCTTGTGAACCGCCAACGACGATCCACAGTCGTCGAAAGGCAGATCCGTAAATGGCTTACTACCCCCGTCTCCAAATGTGCCACCGCATCCGGATGTCCGAAGGTCACGTTCAATGCGAATCGCTGGCCCAACACTGCCAGCACATGATCGCGATTTTCCGGATTAAACACACCGCTACCACAGAGTTTGGATGATGCGATGCGCAACACTTCGGATGGGGCGAGTACTGACCCGAGAGAATGCCACCTGCGAAGTCACCGTCGGACAACAGATGTGATCAAACGGGAGAATACCCACAATGGTCTGCCGTAGCCCACGATGTGCTTCAGTCGAGAGACATCCTCGACGTCAACATCTTTCAGCGCGGGTGCATGCTGGTCCCATCCGAGCTGAGTGTAGGGCGGAATAACTTTTGTCCGCGAGTGGCGACACGCTTAGAATTGTCTGACGAATTATTCAGCATGAGCATCATCGAAAACCGGGAAAACGAACGTTTCTCATTTGGAGGTGAGAAATCCGCTACCTTGGAGGTTGTCGAAGCGAACACGACCCAGATTGGATGGTTAGCGTTGTGTGAATAGTTGCTAATTATCCTGCATAACGTGTCCGCGGGACGATATTCCCCGGCAATATTTGACGTGGCCGGAGTGAGAAGGTGCACTTCGTCGAAGCTAATCAGCACCCTTGGTTTGTCCGCACTGTCCGGGAAGATCCTCTTGAGGCTGGTGCACACACTGTCATACACCACAGAAAACAATGCGTATGGGGTATATTGGCCACTCATTGTGCCTGTATTTGCCATGGATCGACCCGTTTCTCGTGGACCTGTGTGCGAATGATTTTAAGCCATAGCTCCGAGGGGATAATCTAGAGAATATACCTGAGAGGGAGAGTTCTTTAACACTCCCAGCAACTCTGTCGATATCTGAAGAGGGACCTCTTTTTATCTCTGCTTTCGAATTGTTATCGAGAAGGCAAACGAGTTCCGCGTGAATCTGTCAACACCATCGGGCGACATTTGGACTGCAAAACAAATCTCATACCTTGTTATATCTTTCCAAGACCGCGCCAAAAAAATCACGTCTTGTGGTGTGCTTGGGAACATGGCTCACATCGCACATTTGTCGCGCCCAGCTCATGAGACTTCTCTTTGTGCCGTGGAGTTGCTCTTCGAGCACCTCAAGGAGAGCAGTGAGAAAAGCATAGCAGACAAGTTGGTACTCCGACTCAGAAGCAGGAAACTTGGTTAAAATGTCGGCTGGAATAGTATCCCGGGGGGGAAAACTCCTGACATCAGTTTCTTCGCGCAAGTTCATGTAAAGGACCACGACGTCCTTTTTATAAAACTGCGCACTGATTCAGCCATCGAAAAACAATGCGTGTGAAGAGCCATTTACCTCTGTCAGCAGCCTTGACTTTCCGGTCCCGGAGCTCTGAACGATAGAACAACATTTTGCGTAGTATGGAGGATCATACTGGGTCCTAAATAGAAACTCGTTTTCTGACAGGTATTCGTGGAAACCCTCGATCGCAGCTCCATGGTACTGTGCCTCGAACGATTTCGATATACCTAGATATACCCCTGCAGACACGTCAAATTATAACTCATTTGACGGAATCAAAAAACTGACTCTCAGCCTCCCTAGATGATTTTGTTGTAGATAATGGGACTGGGACTGCTAGGTTTTTCAAAATTGCTGGAGAGCAATGCATCAATTGCTGGTGTGGTAACAATGGATAGACACACCAAGGTTCCGAATGTTGCGGTACGATTTGTGCTGCCAAGCAGACGACAGCATACTGTTATGCTTGGTCCGGGGAGGAATGAGCGTAGCTCTTGAAAGAGGGTTCTAAGTCTGAGCCTTCGTGTCGAAGGTATCATTGCCTCTCAAGCCAGAGGTCTTGGATCTAATATCGAGGAAGTAGAATGTCCAAGAGGCTTACAGAGTAAACGTTGGAGAGACCGATGGATCTATTGACGAGTGTGTCGCAAGATACAAGGGAGAAACTACTTAGGGAATTTGTCTACTTGGTCGCTAGTCTAAATAGGTATCCTGTTGGTGCACGGACCAAGCTGTGTCCTTCCATAGAAGGACCCATAGCAAGTCATGTCGAGTCACAGCTATCGTATCGTGGCAACCATCAAAGAAGGGAAGAAAAGGGGACACGAGGCAAAAGAACATCCTATGCCTAGAATGGAAATAGCGTCCGGATCGTGGGATAAACAGTCAAGATCATGGAAAGGTTAACATTCAGTAGAAAAAAGGGGAAATCAGGGAAAGATAGTCAAGTATAGGGGTAAGAAATGAGAAAACGTAACACATACCCCCCAGTTCTCTGTGAGCATTGAGAAGTCTTATGGACTCGTCCACTGAACTGTACTTCGGGTCCAGGGACCCCTTCGAATGGACGACGAGTTGTTGTGCAAGAAGAATATACTCAGGAGGGGATGTTAGGGGCCCATCAGGCAGTATGTGCCACATAATTTCATTTACTGCGTTGTCAAGCTCTTGATGGGTGGCTTCGCCAAAGCGATCAGGAAGACTCTCGAGGGGCATTTCGTCGTTGGGAGACAAACACACAAGACAAGCTTTAATAGTTGTCAAAGCACTGAGACCAACAATTGATGATTTAAGCATCCTACAGCAAAATGTCACCGGCCACCGGCTTTTACTCCCACGGGCCCTTTGTTTGTTGCTTATTACATTACCAAAACAAACTACTGGCATGTCGGACATATAAACAATGCTCCAGCCGTGGGCCCCGGATCCTTCTCCTCGATTGCCATGCACCCGCAATGGCGCACCACTACGAACCGCTGGCACCCAGGCATCATAGGAGTTTGACAAGTTTGTTTCTTTGTTTCTATTTTCTAGTGACGTACGCTAATGCTGACTACAAACCGCCAGTAATCAAAGTAAGCTGTAGATGCATTTTTCTCCCCTTGTGCGCATCCTCAACCTTTGAAGGTGCCAGACACTAGATGCTGAGGCATCAAGACCATGTCTGCGCATGTCCTGATCTTCCCGGGCCCCAAGTTACCAGACACACTGTGTCGACAAGCTCGTTGGTGGGAAAAAAGTGGAAGGCTAAATTTACATGTGGCTGGCGAAATGGGGGGGGGTAAGTGAACGACGAGTTGCCCTGTCCTGCCCCGTCCTGAATAATGACAGTTACCCGATGAGCCAAGCGATCAGGATCACGAAAGAGAACGTGCTCGGAGACGATACGCTATTAGTGAACACCTTTCTCGAGGATGCATGCCATAAATGTGCGGATTTTTCGAAAGATGTGATTCTGCTGCAGGATGCAGTGGAGGCGGGTTAGGAAGGGATGAACCACGTTTTCAAACATCAATCGTGTCAACGATCGGTCAAAGTTCCTTCTTTCCCTTTGTTGTGATAT